>CAUYRH010064535.1:0-69871 GCA_963574655.1 Perodicticus potto
AAGCAACTAAAGTCAAAAAAGATAATGATGGTCACTTTATATTGGTTAAGGGAAAAATACAACAAGAAGACATTTCAATTTTAAATATTTATGCACCCAATTTAAATGCTCCCAGATTCTTAAAACAGATCTTACTTAGTCTGAGCAATACGATAGCCTATAACACCATAATAACAGGGGACATTAATGCCCCTCTCACAGAGCTGGACAGATCCTCTAAACAGAAATTAAATAAAGATATTAGAGATTTAAATGAGACTTTAGAACAACTGTGCTCGATAGATGTATATAAAATGCTTCATCACAAAGATATAGAATATACATTCTTCTCATCATCCCATTAAACATTCTCCAAAATTGATCATATCTTAGGACACAAAACAAACCTCAGCAGGATCAAAAGAATTTAAATTCTAGCTTGCATCTTTTCAGACTACAAGGCACTAAAAGTGGAACTCAGCTCCAACAAAAATGCTCAATCTCATACAAAGGCATGGAAGTTAAACACCATTAGGCTGAATGACACTTAGGTTCAGGAAGAAATAAAAAGGGAAATTATTAACTTCCTTGAGTATAACAGCAATGAAGACACAAACTACCAAAATCTATGGGATATAGCAAAAGTGGTCCTGAGAGGAAAATTTATTGCTTTAGAAGCCTACTTTCTGGGAATTTCTTACAATCATTCAAAATTTTCCAAACTATTGTTTTTTTCCTTGTGTAACACATGATATTAATACCACCACAAACCGTAAAAGGTTTCTAAATAAAAATAATTAATACAGGCACCAAATTTTCTTAGCAATTCTAGCAGAGAGGAGAAATATCATTTCAAGAATGCTTATAATGAAATGTTATAATGTTGTTTATTTTTATTAATTGGTAATTAGTGACCATTATTTAACATACTTACATGGGTTTTTTCCCCCTTAAATATCTCTGCTTCTGAGACATATATTTCACCCAAAAAATCTAAACTAGATCATTTTATTCAACTGGAAATTTCTCTGATCAAAGCATAAATGATCATTTTGAAAGCATCCAACTTAATAGACATGATTAATTTATACATCATTATACAAATTAAAACAAATTCTATTTGTGTATCCCAGCAGTAGACATTATATGTATTTTACCTTTAGTTTATCATACTTATATGTATTGTTTGTTTTTGGCTCATTTCTATTGTGTGTTATTAAAGGTTGAATGCACTTAATTTTATAGAATAATTCTACTGGAATATGATTACAGTTCCCAAAGTGTAACCTTAGCTTTAGAAAACTATACAATTAAAATATAGAACCTTAAATGTGTTAGGATTTACAAAAGCCATTCATTGAAAATTAAAAGTATTATATGAATGTTGCACTTTTTCCATTGATTTGTTTTTATAAGAAAACATTTTTCTCTTTGTATTTTCTGTATAAAGTGTGATATGTTGATATACTTGTATGTAATGAAATAGTTATTAGATTCAAGCAAAGTAATATATCCATCCTTCCACATAATTATTCTTTTGTACGTATGTGATAAAAACCTGAAAAATCTACTTTCTTAGAGAATTTCGAGTGTACAATACAATGTTCTAGCCATACTCCTCATGTTGTATGTTAGATCTCCTGACTCACGCAGCCTCCAGATGTGCAATGTTACAGCGTTTGTCCCGTGTCTCTCCATTGCCTCGGTAACCACTCGTTTATTCTCTCTGTATTTTAGGGTTTTTCTTTGAAGATTACATGTACCAATGAGATCATGCAGTATTTACATTTCCGTTCCTGGCTTGTGCCTCTTAGAATATTGTCCTCCAGGTTCATCTGTTTTCACTAAAAGCAGAATCTCTTTTTTCAGGGCTGAATAAATTCTGTTGTTATATATTTACTATGATTACTAATATTTGATAAATTCTAGTGTTGATTGTGTACATATATTGAGAGAGTGAAGAGTTGAGAGATATTTTGTGAATAAGAAAAAAATGAAGACTATATATATATATATATATATATATATATATATATATATGATAGCTTATCAGAAGAGGATAAAAATCTAATTATTATAAATTGAACCCAGTTTGTAAATTTTTCTCATGCCTTTTTCTACTCTACCTCACCTCCCTAAAAATAGCTGTGGTTCAAATCATTAATTCAACTACTGACTCAGCATAAAGTACTCCCTTCTCTCATTTCAGCCCATCAAATTAACCAGAGTGTGTTTAGATTATCTAAATGAGGTGTTGACGAACGTAATGGAAATAACTAATTACACTTAAGATGATATTTCCAACAGCCTCTTAGAGCTTTTGTATTTTTTTAATTAGTCCTCTTTATAATTTAAATGTATGCCTTATGGTGAAATGGTTACAGATTTTAGAGAATTCTAACAGTAAGATTACGAGAAAGCAATCAGGTATTATAATAAGAGTTAAGTGGGTCCACTTCCATTTTAATTCTAATAGTGGTTTCAAATATTGCCTGTTTGGTAGGGTTTAATAGAAATCAAAATCTGGTTTAGAACTCTGGGGAATAATGTCAATCTTCAGAGAAATCACATAAATGTGAAAATCATTGGTGGACAGGCACTTATGTGTATTTAATGCAGCAAACAAACTAAAGTACTTCTTATTTGTATTTCTGATAAAGAAAGGGAAGAAAAGGGATATTTTAAGCAAAGTCAAAGGGATATTTTAAGCAAAGTTGGTTTAATGGTCTGTAGAATCTTCTCTTAATACATATACAAATTCAATATTTTTGCTGCAATGTTGCATGTTACTCATTAGCCCAAAACAGCACTGTGTCTTTTCAATTAATACTATACCATTATTCATTTTTCTCTTCTCTTTATGATTCACTAATCTGTTATGAATCTGATATTAATATTAATTTTAGGATTAAAATTAATCCTTCTGTCTCAATAGAAAACCTTGTGACATGAATTCCCCTTTCTGTTACTAAAGGTAGTTTTTCTTTTATTTTTTTGAAAGTCAGAAAATGTTTCTTTGACTCCCTTTATTTTACTTCTACCCCCTTCTACTCCTTAAAATCCCTGACTAACATATAACAAATATGTTCATCTGGGGGGATTGAACTGGTAAATTAAATTTAGTTTGATGAATGTTTTATATTGTCCAAGAATAATAATAGTGTACCTATCAAATGTAACTTTAAACATAATAATTTATTTCTTTATTTAACACAGTCTAGCTTTACTAATAGTAGCATTTTTTGGTAATTGTTAATCAAATTAACCAGTTGCAGAAAAATGATGCTACAATCTCTACTTTTCAAAAGCATTCCAAAAGTTACAGTGTCATAGAAATATTCTAGTAGTAATTGGCAGAAGTGGAGGGTTATTTAATTCTGAATTAACAACAAGATTGAGTGTTCTTCAACACCATTGTGCATAGCAACATCACCTATTGTTACTAACAATGCTTGGGGGGCAAAATATCAGACAGATGACTGACAAATAGGCCATTATTAAGTTATTACTAAACATCAGCTTTGCTCCACGCTGTCACAGTTCCTCAGTTCTTTAATTCATGCAGTAATGGAAAGATAGTTATACTTGTACTTTTAATAATTCTTAAGTGTTTTATTAACCACAAATTACAATTTGAAAATTTAATGGCTTCTCAGACGCACATACACAAATCAAGTCTGTAATAAATATTCATCATGAAAATAACCATTTACTATTCGGCACTCCAAGGATAATGTTTTGGTTTTGAGAAATGGTCTCAGCAAATATATCCATTGTAAGTAGCCCTTTAAAAATGCAAGCAAAGTATCAAACAAAAAATTTATACACAAAAAATTTACCTTACTTTTTCTCCCCTCTTTCTGGCTGTGCACTATGTCCAATAACAACTCCGTTCCTTTGCCAAGGAATTGAACAACACAAGTCCCCGGCTTTTGGTTGATTTCTACTCATCTTTCAAATGTATCTCAACTTTTTCCAGTGCGAAATTTCTTATAAAGTTACAAAGAGCATGTTGCTTTCTCCTCTGAGCTTTCTGAGTAGATTTACTAACAAAACCTACTTTAACACAATTACTATTTTTGTATTGTTGATCAGGAACTTCTCAGACACAGCTTTCTGTTCCAATTAAGACTCTGTCTCCAGAGCCTACTATGTGCCTGGTGCGTGGCTGAACTGCTTATTCGATGAATAAATAATCAAATGAATAAAATAGACCTAAATAGTGCTCTTTCTCCCAAGTTAATATTGGACGGTTTTTAATGTCAGCCTTCTATTATCTGGAAAGCAGTCAAATTCCATAGAATAAATACGTTAGGAGAAAGTGATTAGTGCAAACATAATGAGCATTCTAGCTATCAGACAATTTTGTTAACTTATAACTGTCTCAATATTTATCCATGACCGCTGGAAGTGAAAACGTATTTCTCTTAAAAAATTATTTGTCAATGGAATGACAAAGGAATGGGGGATATATCATTTATATTTATGAAACTATGAGATGTACGATGATGTTTATGCTGATAAAAATTGTATTTCCAACTTAGTGCAAATAGAATTAGTGTATACTGGGTAATGATTTTACCTTCAGTGAACCAATAGTTAGTCTTTTTTTAATTTATTGAATTAATGTTATAGATTTCACAGTGACTATTACCAAAATTCAATGATAGTCAATGAAGTCTTATTTTACCAAGCATTTACTTCCTTCTCAAAATCCAAGTATTTATTTCCTCTCAAAATCCTCTAGAGGATTTCTTAGCAATATTTAGTGATTATATAGGTGGTGGCTTTGATGACTCATAGGGTTTGTTTTTAATGGTGGCAAGTTTATATAGTTTTCTGTTAACATTTTTTTCAAAAATTTAAAAGAAAAATATTCATGCCTTTGAGTCAAGTAATATGATTCAATATTCACAAAAGTCAATAAGCAAATTACATAAGTATTCTGAGAGAAGAACATTTCCATTATATATGAGTATTACTTATATTATTGGGTATTATGAATACTTGTTTCAGAATTATTTAACCATCACATATTTTTATAAACGTGATCTGGCTGGTCAATATCTGAGGAAAAGGCTATTCCATGTGATATAAAGAAATATTTCCTTACATAGGAAAAACTACATACATATTCAGATTACATTTTCAAGAAGTGAAATAATAACTAATATATTCTAATGTATATATATTCTATAAACTAATATTTATGTTTTAAGTTATTTCAAAATGATTTGTTAGTCAACATTTTTAAAATCATGTATGTAAACACTCTCATTTCTCTGCCATGTATTTTTCTTAACGATACATCTTCACACTAGCAAAACATGCATTTGTCAAATCATTATAATGGCAGAAAATCATACGCAAAGAAAATTTTCCTGATTTTATGAACAAAGTCATTGAGTTAAGAAATTTTCCATTTTGAATGTTGCAGTTTTGTCATTATCTTTACAATATGTTTTAAAATACCATAACTGGACCTATTTATTATGTGCCATTCCCCAATATTCAGCTTCCTTTATTTTGGAAATCACATTTCAAAATGGCTGAGTCTGATCTGAAACAACTTTACGGAAACGTGACCTGTTTCCTTATACTGGATGCAGAATAGAAATTAGTTCATGAAAAGTGGTTTCTAGAAATATATGGGCACATGTTTTCTGCTGTTTGTATGCAAGTCTTGGATCAGGAATAAAGGTGATCATTTGAAACTGTAATAATTCTCAAAAACTGTTTGATTTTCCAGAAGCTTCAGAGAGAATTTTAACCAAGCAACTTTGACACTTATGCCTAAACTCTAATAGTGTATAAATTCATTTCAACAGCAATTTTTTTTGCATATGAACATGGAGTACGAAAAGAAGCTTAAAAGCTTGATGTTTATGTGTGCTTTCAGGTGGCTCAAACTTAGCTAGTAAAGGGACTTCAATTCCCTTGACTAGTTAGAGGGAGCTAAATGTAATATCAGATAAGCAGAGCCATATTGATCTGCTTTTGCTTCCTAGAAGCTAATCTTTCAGTTTCATGCAGACTCAGAAAAGAAGTCAATGATTTTAGTCATGAAAGTTCCTCTACTCAGACAGTGATCTTTTGCTCAACTAAAAAAGTATTTTTTTAAGGCTGTGATTAGAATTTTTTACGTCTTCTTCCAGAGCGTTATCTCCTTCATGCTGCCTTTCCTAGAAATGATGTCACCCAGGTATTATTTTTCTTCTCATAGTTATAAATTCTTGTAGTCAAAGAGTATGAGATAGACAAAGATAGAAACAGAACAGAGAGAGTTACCTTCCAAGCATGTATATCTAAATGTGTTTCTTTAGATTTCTTTCTGTTAAAACAAAAAATTTGCTAATACTCACTGTCTAAAGTGTCCATATCTATTTTTCAAAATGTCGATTCAAAATAGAATACATTTCCCAGTGAGACGACTCATTTATCTTTCAAACTCTGTTGATGGATGGCAAGCATGGTAGACTAAGCTTGAGCATTAATCCGAGAGATTACTTTGGGCTATCGGTCAATTTCATGGAGCTCCATAAATTTTTCATTCTCATCAAAAAAAGAAGTCACCCTGTGACCTTGGAATTAGATCGCATTCTCTATTAGATCTCTTGATTAAAATAGAATTCCCAGGAAAAGAATAGACACAAACAGATGGAACACTAGTGGTTGGCCAAAAAATCTGGGCAAGATCAACACATCTACAACATTAATCCAGGGACCATGAATATCACATGCTAGGAAATAGATTATGGGTGATAAGCATGGAATCTGCTAACATGAAGCACAGAAATTGCTATCATGGAGCCTTCTCTACTCATCAATCCAGTCATAACTCTGTTTCTTTTAAAGCTTGGTCTGTATTTTTTTTCCAAGGTTTCCCATTCTGTTACATAAATTAGTGTCATCTCTATTTAATGGAGAGTGGAGTATATCAAGACGGATTTTCTGGCTCTGTGACCTATCCCAGCACAGCACCCTACCATTAGGAAAAGATAAAATGATAAAATATATATTGCATAGTTTTGGGTTTGCACTCCTTTGAGAAAATTAACTCAAATGACAGCACTGAGTTTTACTAACACAGTCAGGGTGAAGCAGCATGTAATACTGGTATCCTCTCTTACTTTAATAGTGATCTGGAATTTGTCAATTCTGTTACATTTTACTTTATCTTAATGCCATAATATAAAATAAGCTATCACCAGTAAAATGGCAAGAAATACAAGAAATAAATACCAAATAATGAGGGAATGAGATTGCTAAAGTAGGCAATCAGAACATATTTAAGATTTTAGGTCCTGCATATGAATGGTCTCCTGACAAGCTATACAATTATAAATACACTCTTCATGTCAATGTCTTGAAAGTTGCTGAAGAAAGTTGCATAATGTAACTAGGAGGTTCCAAATACTGTTAAACTCTACAAACGCTCTGTCTGTTTCAACGTCTTCAGCGAACAGGTAGATTTTTAAGGCACCCAAGTGTCAACAAGTGTATCTAATAGAGCCTTGAGCTTCAGTGATTTCATAAAAGAGGATCTTGCCAACGAATTTAGGAAACTCACATTATACATTCAGGTTAGATTCACAAATTCAATGTTGCATGGCAAGAAGTCTATGCTCATTTCTTGGTATCATGAATTGCAATTTTCCCCCCAATTCAGAGAACCAAACCTAAACTTTCATAAATGAATGAACAATTTGAAAGTAGCTTATACTGTAGAAGTCTTAAAGAAGGAATTTATCATGTGTTCAGTTAAAGGGCTCAGCTTATGACTGCCATGAAAGTAATCCATGTCATCCAATATACCCCGATACAGAATCAGGTGGCTTAAAATAAATCCGATGTACAATTTAGAGTGGAAAAAAAATATACTTCAATTGTGCTCTCTCTCTGTCTCTCTCCCCATATATATATATATGTGTGTATATATATATATATATATATATATATATATATATATGGCATATATACAGATATATATTTCCATATGTGTATATATATATGCACACAAACATAAATATCTTTTATATATATATATATTTTTTTTTGTTTTAAATTTACATGGTCACTTTTGTTAAGGGAAAACAATATATTTATTGTTTGGAATTACAACACAATCACATTTGGAATCTTTTAAAAATCTACTGCTATATAAAGCTAAGAATTAGAGAAAATTTTTGAATGACTGAGGACAAGGAATTTTTCCTTTTTTTTTGTATAACCTGTGTACTATATATCATATATAAGTATCAAATATAATTTTTGTCAAAGGAAACTGAATTGAAATGATGTGATTATAAAGTGACTGAAGAGAAAAAAATGATTTTCTCTAAGGCTAACAGAACAAAATTATTTCATCTAAACATTTGAGAATATTATTTGTTAAGTAAATATAAACATGTATTTTAATATTAATATTAAACATTACAGGGTGTCCATGAAGCTCATGTGCAATATAAAATAGACAACTATGATAGTAAGAGAATAAACATTTCAAATTATGATATAAAAATTATTTATTACATTTCCACAAGTATTTTTCTAGCTCATAATTTTAAAAAATTATTAATTATAGAAAATGTTACATCGTTGGTTATGTAATTCAGGTCTTTTTTTAATAATAAACCTCAAACACGTGTGATCACTTACTGAATTAAAAGTAATAACAGTACCGCGTACTATCATCTCCCCAGAGAATATTCTTTATGCTTTAAGCTTCTTCTGTTGATTTTTTTACAGTGCAATTATCTGTTATTATTTAAGTTTAAAAGTGTCGCTTGCCACTGAAACTAGAATCTATAAAGTCTGCAAAGCACACGGTGAAGCAGAGATCAGTCAGTGGATTAAATATATTTTCCTTGGTTGTCTCCATTTCTGGGCTGGAATTGCACACTTTCACTTCTTACATAGATAAAATTAAACAACACACAGGTTAAACTGTGAAAAAAAAATGCTATTCAGATCTTTTTATTCAACTTCATGTATCTGAATTGCTCCCGATGACTGAGCTAAAAGGAAGCTCCCTGTTACTGCCAGCAGCACTCTGTTCTTATTTTTCAAAGGAGCTGAACAGGGTAAAATACGGGCATTGTTTTTTTCTTATGTTAAGGATTTCTAATCTTACTACAAAAAAAGAATAAGTGATTTATTCCTTGTGTAAACAAAAGTTATTATAGTAATAGCTCTTTAAATCTTAAATGTTGTTTTAGATAAATTAAAACCTTGTTTCACCTTCGTTTTTACTATGTTATGAATATTTCCCCTGCCTTGTCACCTTTGATAGAGATTTCAGAGGGTGTAGAATTGGTTGTTCGAGTGTAAGTTTCCTGCTAGTGTTAAAATTATTTAATTCTTATTTGTTGATGTTAAAATCCCGAATCTAAAAATGTTTGCATTCTTCTAAATGTAAGTCTGTACTCTGATAATGGAAAAGCCAGAATACAGATGGCACCTCATGCTTGCAAGTAGCCAATGTTCCACTCAGACACCACATTGAAAATAATGCAAAATATAGCCACGTTGACCAAATTGGGAGATTCATGCCATTAGGGAATACCTGCAGGAATTTAAAGGAGCTTTTGACAATGACCATCCACTAACAATTAATGCTGGACAAATATGTTATAAACAAATGAATCATTTTAAAGGCAGTTATTCATGACAATCTCAGTAAGTAAGTATAACAAGTTCTAGAATTACAGGATTGTGGAGAGATACAGCAGGGAAGTAAGGACCCTGGATAACTGAAGATGAGCCCATGTAGGTGACATTTGAATTGTCTTTTAAATACAGAATACACTGTAAGTTATTGATTGCAGAACTGAAGTTTCATTATGACTGGCCTGTTGCTCATGCTAACACCTACAATTAGAAAATGTTAGGCAATTAGAAAATGTTTATTAAATAAGTGAGGAAAGAGATGAGGCAAGAAGCTAACGAGCTGATTCTGTAGAGTTTATAGGCTAACATGCATAGCTTTAAGGCATTTGACATCCTTTGGCTGATGGGAGAAAGAAAGGGGTGTGAAGCTAAAGAAGAAATATCATTTCACTTTTTATCTGGTAGGATGTGGAAGGTAGTTTAGTGGGCTGGGATTTGGTGGTGGAAGTCCGGTTATCAACTATTGTGATTATTTATAGAATGATGATGATCAAAGTCCTTTTTTTGCTTGCTTGTTCTGCTTCTTGGGAAAGAGAAACATGTGAGGTCCCTGTCTGTGAGAACTGTGCTAAATGACAATGCAATAGCTCCAAGTTTTAGTGATGGGCCTTAAAGGATAAAACTAGGTGAAGGACACCCCTTCAGTTTTCCTATTCAATACGCAACTGATGGGTTGTCTTGAGATATATTGATAACCAAGAACCTCCTGCCCCTCTAAAAAACTTACTCTATAAAAAGTAAACATCTCAGGAGATTTGAAATAAATAAAACCAAGTTCACACACTACCCAAAGAATATAGTTATACAATGGAAAAAAAATATTTGTATCAGCAAAATTCTGCTTCTTTCTGACTGACTTAAACCAAAATGTCTCTATATATTTGAAAATTATAGAGTAAAATATGGGATAAAGTATGTGTGTCCTCAAAAACACAAAGAAATTCTCTAATATTGTCTTTTGCATGATCTATTTTTATTAAAACTGAAGTATAATTGCACTATTCACCATTTGTATATAAAATATTTTTAAAGTTTCTTTCAAGTACAAAGCAACTTTCTAATATAGTTTGACTCAGATGTGGATGATGGAAAGGCAATTAAAAAATAAAATTCCTTTTACCAAAGAAGGCAGATCTAACAGGGGAGGTCAATATAAACAAAAACAAATGAAAGAAGTATGAATTGTAGGGATGGGTTTATGTACAAGTACAGAATATATCTAGTTTATATGTTTAAAACAAGTACAATGGAGATGAGAGTTTTGGGACAGAGTTGTTAAGAATTAGAATTATCCAGGCAACTTGAATAAAGCACAAATACTCACTCCCTCTCTTTTCTCATGGAATGTTACAATTATCTGGAGGGCATCTAGGGTCATAGGTCATCGTGCTTACTGTC
Organism: Perodicticus potto; assembly: GCA_963574655.1. Classification (NCBI taxonomy): domain Eukaryota; kingdom Metazoa; phylum Chordata; class Mammalia; order Primates; family Lorisidae; genus Perodicticus; species Perodicticus potto. The sequence continues at coordinate 11,047 of CAUYRH010064535.1, forward strand.
ACAGAACTCCTCTCAAATTTCCCTTCATTAGTAACCATTTTATTAAAACGTAAATTCCACAAAGACAAGAACTTCATTTATTCACACTTTCTTTTTTTTAAATTCAAGTGTCTAACACCGGCCAGAGGCATAGTAGCTTTTCTCAAATATGTGATAAACTGACTTGGTGGAAGCTTATCCCATGCTGGAGACCTGAAACAAGGCTTATTTTTCACATACTGTCAACTACTATTCAGTGTAACTCAGGTCCACAAATATATGTACTCACCAGCACTAGTCATTACAAACCCAGTGTTTATTTTATTCCTATCCACAATCATAAACAAATAAATGAAATAGATGGACAAACAAATGAAGATCCGTGGGTGCAGGGACTTAGAGTGTGAGTCACAGCACAATTCCTCATCTTCCCATAGATGAAATCAGAGATGTGACTAGTGATACCTTTATTCATATGCTTATTGAAAGGAATAAATACAAAAACATATATAAAAAGGCCCATCCTGAGTCCTGGCACCTACAAGCTTCCAGCTGAATAAAGGATTTCAAATTTTGAATTTGAAAATCAGAAATGGGAAGTAAGTGATGTTAGGACCAGTATGAGAAAACACCAGTAAGAAATATTTATATAATGACATAGAAAAAAAAGGAAGAAATCATGAGTCATAGAGAATATGTTTTCTTATCATTCCCTGAAAAACATTGTCATTTCTCTTTTAAAAAGTAAATGTGACTGAAAGTAAGGACTCATGTAAATGTGGATCTTTCATTTGTCTTACACTGAAACCAATCATTTGGGTCAACAATTTCAATATGCTGACAAAATGCATGCACACACCTTCGGAATCATAAATAAGATACACTTTGAATTCAAGCAGGGCATCCGCTCCAAGGTGTTAGTGGTTGATATCACGCAGTCACTAAAGGAAATACGTTCAAGTACTATCCAGTCCTGCTTCATAACATGGTAACAACAAATCACACAGGGATTAATATTTTAAAGTATTTTCGTGAAACTGTATTCCATGTGGTTCCTTGTTACCACTGACTGGTCAAACAGTTTTAAACTAATTAGTGAATTGATTTTTCTTTCCTTTAAGCTTCTTTTTTTCCTCCATAAAAGCAGCAGATGACTGGCTAACAATTTCTCAAGTGAATGCATCAGAACAAAATTATCGGTGTTAAGTAAATGATATTGCTCATACCAACTTTTATAATTATTGTTGACTTATTAAATAAGAAGGTTTTTTGTTGGTTTGTTTTTTTGAGACACAGCAACTTCAAACTCTTGGGCTTAAGAACGAGAGTTACCACTTGTGCTTGCTTCAGCCTCCTGAGTAGCTGGTATTATAGGCGCCCACCACAACAACCAGCTATTTTTACAGATGAGGTCTCCCTCTGGCTCAGCCTGGTCTCGAACCTGTGAGTTAGGGCAATCCACCTACCTCAGCCTCCCAAGTGCTGGGATTACAGTGTGAGTCACCGTGCCTGGCAGAAGTGTTTTTTTAAAAAAAGGAAAATAGGATATATCCAATTTATATAATTAATAATGGCTATATACTTAAGTTCATATAATGCTAGTTATACAGACATAGACAGTGCTCTGGATTAAAACCTTCATTTTGAAGGATGGAACAGGGAGATTCCAAGAGGTTAATTGATGATGTTACAGGCAGAGTAAGGACTAAAAGAAATGAGGCCACCTGATATATCCTGTATTGTAAGAAAATATGAATAAAGGGAGAAATATAACTGTAAGAAAATAATTTTATAAGATTAAATGATATGCAAAAATTAAAAATAAGATATTTAGTAAAAAGTGTGGATTTTTTTTGAGTGATATGTCTTGAATTATTGAAAACATAATATATAAACATATTTATAAATTCTTCTGTTGGAACAATTACAAATTCATTTTGTATCTGCTGTTGGCTTTAGGTTTGCGTCAGTGAAAAGAAACACATGAAATATAAAGGCATTTTAATTAATTTAAGACATGATTTATCTATTTAAAAACTCTATATCCCTATTAAATTTTCTTGTTTTTTTCCTTTGTTAAGTCTTTCAAATATGTTAAATAGGAAATGAATGTGAAACCCCCAAAGTTAATAAATAACATGTAAGTGAATTTCAAATTGAGTTCTACAATTAACACAGATAATTTTACATTTGTAAAAAATCTAAGATGAATTCCTTCTCTATGTAAGTCATCAGACTATGGCCAATATATACTGGATTAAATATATGCATGTAATTTTTATTACTAATGAAAGTATTATTTTTGTCCACTACACAAAACAAAACTTATTAGAAGAAGAAAACAAGACAAGTAACAAAGGTGTTGTACCATATTCAGACAGCATACACCTGGACAATCTAATGTTTAATTGCCTGCTGGGAGATACATTGATTATGTCACCAAGAGGGAGGTTAGCACCAAATCCCACCTTTGATCAAGCCGGGGGCTTTGACCTAAACTGTGCAGTGAGAAACACTTTGTGGTTGGAATTTAGACACACCTATAATTGCATCCTGGTACTGCCTTATGCAAACAGTGAACTTAGAATAAGTTATTGTAATATTTGGACATTTGTCTTTTTCTTTTCTTTAATTTATAAATTTTGGAATAATAATTGCTGTCCTGTAGCGGTACAGTGGGGTATACATGAAAATGTATCTGAAGGCTCCTGGAATAGAGCCTGGTCTATGGGTGTTCCATTATTGTTTATTCCTGAATAATCAATCTGGGTCTCTTTCTAGGATCTTCCCGTGATCTAAATGGGGCATCTATAAGTTCATCAAAGGTGGGGGCCATGCTTTTTCCTGTGCTAAAAAGGAACTTATGAAATGTGTGTATTAAGCCTGGGGTCAGGCTTCATCTTTCTATCTCTTGCCAGCAGCTTATTTTTGATGTTCAAGTGGTTTGGATAGGAGAGAACATTTCACTCCAATCCCCCTTTTTTGACGTTTCTTAAAAGAAGAAACTGGGAAAATACATTTGGTGATGTTATTGGTATTTGGAATTGAAATGGGAAGTCAGAGAAAGTAAATATGAAAACACATTTGATTATTTTCCTAAGGTTAGATGTGTACCTAAGTCTGCAGGTCATCTGTCCATTTTATCCTGAGCTATATTAATAACACTATTTAAAATTAATAGGCATGCTTACTCTGCCTTCTAGATCTGGATTACGTATCACTTCTTTCGGTGAACTGTCAGGGCCCAGGACTGGCCAGGTCTCGGTTAGGCTTAACTAGGTTCGGGACGCGGACCCCACTAAGTTACCTTGCTCTGGTACAGTTTCTCTTAGGTGTCTGAGGGCTATATACTTTAGCTGGAGAGAGAGAGAGTGTCTTAGAGAGAGTAATGCAGTCTTCTTACAAAGATAGATCTTGGTCTTTAGCAGAGCTTGGTAATCTTCAGCAGAGAGACGCCGGGCTGGCGTTCTGCAGGCAGGAGAGGAGACAAAGTCATAGTAAGTGGGTCCATGATAGAATGTGCATGCTCCTGGCTGCCTTTTCCTCCAGCCTAATATAAGGCTGATCTTGTGCCGCTCAACACCACAGGTGTAGAGACTGCCAATTCACCACTGTTCTCATCTCATGAGCTCTCATGCTCCTTAGGAGAGCTAAATCCCTCTCATGCCCTTTCCACCCAGGTGTTCCCATTATTGAGCTATACAGGTATTTCTTACAACTCTCACTCCTCCTAGCCATAGGCTATATGGGCTGCAACAGTGAACCTCCTCCCAGCCACCCACATCGTACTTCCTGAGGCTCTTAGTTTCTGAACATGCTGTGTATGCTCCTATTTTTATAACATCACTCATGGATAAAGCTGTTAGTTTCCTATTTAACAGGAATGGCTCCGCCCTTCCTGAGGGAGCTAGCATTTTTTTAGCATGTCCAAGTGCCCAGCCCACACAGGTGACTAAGAGTACAAACCAATATTCAAGTCATGAATTTTCCACTTGATGTTCACTTTCCAAGCTCTGCTTGCCTTAGGGAATGACCAGGAGATCCACTTCTGGGCAGAGAGACATGAGGAGAACTCTATCAGAGAGTTTCTTAGGAAAACTTTTCTTCCTGTTTAAAAAATATGTTGTACTTTTTTTTTTCTTTCACAGATAGCTTTCTGCCTTTGAACTGACCTGATATATATTTGATTCTACTGTCCCATATTAAAAGCAAATGGCAACAAGATGAAAAAAAAAATAACAGAGTAGAAGAATGGAAACCATTTCAGTCCTTGATGATATCATTAATCCGCCATTAGACTGATGTTGAAACTTAGGAGTAGCAGAGTTCTTGTAAACATGCATCTTTCTATGGTTCAGAAAAATATGATTAATTTTTATTTGCATATATTTCTTTAATAAAGAAACTGAATTTAAAAGTATATATAAGAAATATGTTTATCACTCTTAACATCTATGTTATTATTATAATATTATCATTGGCTGTAAGAGTAATGTCAACATAACTTAAAACAAAGATTTATATATATTCTTCTAATTTAAGATTTTGAAACAATAATGATCACAATCTGATTGTTGATTGACCTGGATCTTTGGTTTATTACATTGTCTTAATGGATGCAGCAGAGATTTCACTATTAATTTTGTTATAAATTCAAATTCATGTTAATGCTGATATACCAAATACATGTGTAGTATGTTAAATTTACCTCTACTGAAAACTTATTTCTCAGCATTTTGAAATGAAATCCTGTTGACTTTTAAGTCATGTAAAATGCACTTTATGTAATAGCATACAACATGATGAAAAATAAAAGTAGTTGATCAGATGAATACAATAATAATAGAGATAATAAGCAAAAATCAATCTACATTAGGTCTTTATGTATTCTTAATAAAATTACCCAACATAAGTAATTTATTTTTATTAAAAGGTGATGGTAATTAACTAAAATCATACTCCTACTAATGTTCTGTAATGAAATAAACATAATTGTCTCTTTCTTTAAAGACTACTTAAACACAAACATATCATCTTCTAGCAAAAATCTTCTTTAGATATAATGTAAAATGCATAATATATAATGTAATGCATTAGAAATAAAGAAAAAATACTAGAGAATTTCTGGTGACTCTTAATAAAAACCAACAAAGAAAAGGTTAGTAAAAACATTTATAGCTAAAGAAGTGCAATTTGCAATAAGGAGGATATGTTTGCCCCTTTTAATAAATTATGTATTTTATAGTCATTGAGTCTTGGTAACATTCTACTTCTAACTGGATTATAGGCATGCTTCCTAAATATTTCAGTCTTGTGAACTACTGACACTCTTGGAAAACATGGAAAATCTTGAAGAGCTTCTGTTTACGGAGGTGATATAAATCAATATTTAACATATTAGAAATTAAAGCAGAAAATTCTGGAAAGAACAAGGGGATAGCTCTGATCCTATTAGTGATGAGAGCAATAACGCCATCAAATATGATAGAGCCTTTTGAAAACTCACCTCCACATAGAACAGAACAAGATTAGAAAAGGCTAAGAATGTCATATTATTATTTTGCAAATAGTTTTGAACTTCCAGATTCCCAGGAGACCTCAGCTCTTACTGTGAGAACTACTGGACTATGGAAAAAGAAGAAACAAATTGGAGCACAATGAATAGAGCAACGTTTCTGGGGGGTGCATTGTTTCTCAAGCAAGTATAGAAAGAGAAAAATTGACCAGGGAAAAAAGATAGAGACAGATATTCTGTTGAAATGCCTGTAACATGGTAAGCGTTTTTCTAATTCTGTGCAAATCTGGCCTTGCTTATGAATGAGTACATTAACTATCATGAAAACTGCAAGATGGCTCAGTTAGCTGAAAGTAGAATATCTGATATAATTTGAGACTTGCCTTGAAGTTAATTTTATCTCTTAGAAAGTAGACATAAATACAGGCTTACTCCTGGCTTCATTCTGATAAATAAGGAAAAAAACTGATGTTGGTTTCATGTGTAAGTGATAGAAACCCTCGGAAGACATGAGCTTCTTATATTTGGAATAATAAAGAAAAGAAACTACAGTCAGGCAGAAACTTTCGTTAGATGAGCAGACTCCAGTGCTTCCAAGAATGCAAACCTGGTTTTACTGCTAGAATTTATGAAAGGTGGGGATAATAAAGTAAGGGGGAGTTTTCAAAAATGGAAATGTAATTGTATGGTTAAATATAATGCTACTAACGAAGAAATGGGGTAAGTCTCTTCTAAGGATATTTGGCTCACAAGAATTTGACTATCTCAGAACTGTGACTAAATTAAATGAAATGAAAAAAGAATGAAGCAAGTAAGCACAGAGGAAAGGAGGGAGGTAAGAAAAAGACAGTAAATACAGTTACGGGTCAAGGTGGGAATCGTTCAGTTTAAAGATGCCAAAGAAATTCACATTGGAATTGTAAACTTTAAAATCTTCCTATGCTTCTTTAGAGGGGGAGGGGAACTAAATTATCTTTCAGAGGTTTTCCTTATATAACTATTTTCTATATATTTTTTTTCTTTCTAATTAGAGTTGATTCATTTTATCATATTATGATATACTTACTGTCAATTATGAGTTTAATGTTATTTTTAAGATGAATTGTAATATTTCTGCTTGTACCATTACTACAAAACCAGATTTATAATTCATCCTCATTCTATTCACTTATCTCTCTGTGCTATTTCAATGTTCTTTCTATACAATAAAATAATTGTTAAGTGATTAATGATACTTGTTTCCATCATAGACAACTGGTAAAGATGGGCTGATATTTTCATTTCAGTAAATTTACTGATCCAAACAAATCCTTAAAAGGAAAATCTGAGGCAAATCATAGTACAGTTTTAACCTTACTATTTCTATGAGCTATGTTTTTTTCCTTTCTCTCCCCTCTGCTTCAGTTCAATAACTTTACTGAATACTCTGCTTATCATTTCCTCGTTTCTTTATTATTCTGATATAAACGACTTAACCTAGAAATGAATTTTTAAGATGTTGGTTGCAATAAGAAGGTGAAAATAATCGGTGGCTACAGTGATAGCAAAATTGGCAATTGAACAATTTACAGATCCATCTCCCTTTGCAGAAATACTTAGGTATGATTGAACAAATCATTTTACACAGAACATCCCCCCACAATACATAGGTTGTACAAATGGGCACTGACCAAAGCATTTGAAAGAGAAGATAGAGTGTTTTTATCCATAGATTCCCCTGAACATAAAATAGATTATTTAAATATTATAAGGAGACGGTGATAGTCACTTATCTGCCCAAGGTCTGAAGAAGCAAGAAGAGTTGGAAGTTATTATTACACTGCTACAGAAGGTGACTTAGAATGGTTTGAAGACTGGATTAATGATGTATTGATTTTACTCTGGCTTTAAGAAGGAAATGTACTTGTGCCCATATATGGGGCTAAAGAATGTTTCTCCTTTTATGATCAGTATTTTTTCCTAATCTAACACATAATCTAAACCTTGGAGTCTTGTAAATATGGTGACCATACATCTTGGTCTTTCCAAGATAGAGCTGGTTTACCACAGTTTACCCTGAGCAATTGTTACTAGTGTCCCATCTTACTCTCCAAAATGACCCAGTTAGGAAGAAAATTATATGATGATCTGATGAATAAGGAGTCTAATGTGGAATGGAACAATTTGGGGGAAAGGTGATGCTAGAGAGAGATTATTTTCATAGTGGATAGCCAAAATCTGCTCCACAGTTCTGTTGCCAGGGTACTGTTCTTATGAGGAGGTTAGTGACTACCTTGCTTCCTTTAAAATGTGGGCTTGTGGATAGGAAAAGTATAATTTGTTTCTCTTCTAAATAGGAAGAGAGAGAGAGAGAGAGAGAGAGAGAGAGAGAGAGAGAGAGAGAGAAGCTTCTCCAAGCAGTGCAAACCTTGGAATAAGTACTAGATTAATGCCATAGAAACACATGGGCTTTGGCATCAGCTGAATGTGGTTTACCTTTGTTTGGACAAGTAACAGCTGTAAGGCTTGGGTGGGTTTTTATTACTCTTGCCCTAAGCCCCAGATTTCTTTAGCTAAGAAACAGAATGACTACAAACACCTACTAGAATTGCGGAGAAGTTGGCATACAATAATTGTGATACACCCAGTCAATGTATGATACAACTGCTTCTATTACGACTAGGCATACATCAAACACTTCTAATAACTAGTAGTTACTACATGCTTCCTGGGAATTTAATTCCTGTCTTAGGAATCCTTACATTAAAGTTAAAAAAGTTCATTATCTGTTGTTTATTCATGAGGATATTGTGAATCAGAAAGTTACCACACAGATCTGTCTTCACAGGGGCTAGTAATTGGCCAAATTATAATCACAACTTAGGTTTCTTTAAATCCAAAGTGTAATATATTCTTAATCTCTGTCATTCCTAGAACGTAAACCCTGTAAGGAATAGATGTGTTGGTTTATTCACCATTGTATTATAAGATCTAGGATGTTGTATAAACAAAAACAAAAACAACCAAAATAACCATATTTGTAATGCATTAATGACGGTAAAATATGTTAATACTATATCCATAAATGGCAATAAATTGTAAATTATGTAATCACATTTTTACCTACTATTGACTTTTTTTTGTTTCAAATACATACAAGAGATTTTTAGCTACAGAAAATTTCTACTTTCTATGATTCAGCCAAAACCATATATAGTGGTTTAGAAAGAAGCACCCAAGAGACAACTAAAGAAAGTAATGCCTTACGAAAACACAGTTTATGGGCTCACCTCAAAAACACGGCACAGATCTCACTTACAGCCTAAAAGACATACTTACAAGCATTAGAGGGTAAAACCTTTCCACTGAAGAGATGTCCTACATCTAAACGACTTTCATCATTTCTCCTTGGGGAGAAGCAACTTTTCAAAGTTTAAACTGCTGGTAATACTAACAAAGCAATGAAAAAGGCAGCGATAAATATGCTCAAGTGTAAATATATCTGAAAAAGAAGAAAATGTTCCAGGAAGAGGCTTAGGAATGCTCCCTGACAGAATCTCTTTCTTCTAATCTGTGCTCACCCTTGAATGCTAAACACTGTGTTCAATAAAGGACACAAGTTTGGACTCACTAATAGAGAGACCTTCTTTATTATTCTAAATGTATTCTATAACACTGCAGCAGAGAAGACTCAATTGTGTGGTCTGCCCTTGAGCCCCATTCATCCTATCCTAGCCATGGGGCTGGGGGAGGATTTTGTTTAAGGTTGCCGTAACTGTGATTTTCGTGTAGATAAAACTTAATTTAGAGCATTTCATTGTATCACATCTTAAATATTTCATTGAAGCACAACATTTTTGGGAATACCATTTGTTTTCTTTTTATTCCGGTACAAAGTACTAGAAACGTAATTTTTAGTCATCACTAATTTTTAACATTTTAAACTTAATGTATCAAGCATTTAACATGAAGAACTGTAATCCATTGGCTTGGGTTCCTGAGATCTCTGAGTATTTAAACTAAACAGAATAGTGTTTTAGCCACTGAAACAAAAAATCCCTCGGATGTCTCACTTAACATTTTCAAATTACATCTACTTAATAAAACTTTATCTAAGCTGCTTGTATTTTAGTATTTTAAATATTGTCAAAAAATAGATAAAGTCAGGTTCACTAGAACACAGTGGATTATATAAGACAGGCAATTCAGGTATTAAACAGAGTTCAAAGGAAAATATTCTGAACTGAAACCAATTTTTTATTGGCAGGTGTCACTTTTAAAGTGTAGAAAGCAGCAAAAACAGGGGTATGACAAGTTGGGGATTGTCCATAGTCACTATTTTATTGATAGGAACTACAGAAATTAACATGTTGGCAAATGTAACATAAAAGAGTTGTTTTTTTTTTTTTTAATTTTATTTTCCTGGATGTGTGTGTGTATATATATATGTACACACACACAGGGGTAAATAAATAAAATTGACTAGTGGATATCCATGGAAATATAAACCTTAACTATGACTTTTGGTTAAATTTGCTTTACTTTAATTAAATAGTGGAAGCTAGCATAAGCATTTGGATTGCCCCTTGTGACTATTTAAATGCTTTAAGTCTTAAAAAACCAAACACAGATGTGTATATTGCTCTGCTTCCTCTCTCTCCCTGTTTCCCTCTCTTCCCCCCCTCTTTCTCTTCCCTTTCTTCTCTCTCTTCCTTTTCCTTTTCAAATAGTAATTAGGAAGGTCATGCACACTAAATCATTAAATAGGCTGAAGTTAAAAACCATTACGCAGTAAACATTTTTCTGCTTTAAAATTCTATTTCTGTTTTCAGTTGAAAAATTTTAGCCCTTAAGGTTTTTCTGGGGAGAAGAATGTACTTACATATAAGAATGAAAATCTTCTACTTCAAAGGTTATAGGAATGTATTTAAAAGATTGTGTGAAGTAAAGCAGGCATATATAAATTCTTACCATGTAGGGATTAGGCAATATAATTAAAAAAGACAAAAAAGAATGGGTTGGGAGGGGAGTGAGAGATTAAAATGAGGATGAGGATGTGTGGACTGGAGTGGGTAGAAGCAGCAAGATTTAATACTTGAATACCACACGGACTTCGATAAAGAAAAGGAGTCAGGCGCCCATGGACATATTCATAAATATGAGAAAATAAATTCAGGGTATAAGATAAAATAATTTATATTTCAATGGAACATCTTTAATTATGTTTTCATCCTATGCATCCCATGGTCATTTAAAACATGATGTAAGTATCTGGTCTGTTTCAAAATCTAGTTTTAAGTATTTACTTTGTTATTGCTCTAATTGTTTTCTCTTTCCTTTTTTTTTTTTATTAAAGCATACTTTGCCACAGAAAACTAGCAAACTCTGTATTTCCAGGAATTCTCTTCTACAGTTGGGCTTACCAGGAACATTATAAAGTTTTTAATATTTCCTACATATGTCCTGGATTCGTGATATTTATTTCAGCTTAGTTGTTCCAGTAGTTAGCCTCCAGCACTAGATTTCTCTACCATATACATCCCTAAAATTGAAATTCCCTGGATTAAGAAATCTAGTTATGGCGATATCATTTAAGTCTAGACATAGGTTTCCTGGTGATCCCCACTTTCAAGATCATCCCATTTTTTAATTGTTGAATCATGAGTTTGAGACGAGAAGCAGGACCTGGTTGTGTCCGTGGGGCTCCCCTGTACAGCAGTTAGCAGAGTCAGTGCCTAATAAGTGCATCCGATTGGTCTAAGTACATCCCTTCCCGCCGCAAATCCCTAGTAGACACATATGCCCGCTCCATATTCTGAAAAGTTAAAGCTGGCCATCCTATTTTAAGGTTCCCAAAGGTCACCTAACAGCAGTGAAAGCAGCAGCAGGAAGGAATGAGCTTTGTCTGTCTTTCCCCTCTCCTGAGCAGATGGTTGGCTCAAACTCACTTCACATGGGAAATCAATTTTAGATTTTTAACTTGGATACCGAGTGATAAACTATAACTGCCCAGGAAGAGAAAAGTAGCTTTTGTGTTTATATATTATCTATAATGATAATAGTAGAAATTTGAGAAATAGAAGCATGTTTCTGAAGTTAATATTCTGAAGAAAAAGAAGTTCAACAGCAATTTTTGAATAACATATTTAGGGTTTCAGTGTAGAAATGTGATTTAGCCCATAAGGATTAGCATCCTAGTATTGTTTTACAGTGGTCAAACCTATAGGATATTCATATGTTTTTAAATGGTCTAGAATAGAAAATTATATTCATAAACAACTAATGAACAATTATGTCATCCCACAAGTAATGCCAAACATTTCTGATTGGCCACTGGAAACTAGAGATTGTTCCCACGTCACTTTCTGGCTAGTTTCGTTCATTAGTTATGCTCAGTTTTTAGGGCCAAGTGTTACTTTTCAAATGGATGATTTCTTATGTTCCAGAAAATGGAAGACCAGAATATTTGGAAACTCTCCAGCCACTGCAGTCTCTCCTAAACCGCTCCCTGAGAAGGTGAACTCCCACAGGATAGAAATGCCGCTGCCGAGCGTGAGGAAGGAAAGAGGAAGTGAGAAGCTGAATACCATTCGCTGAATTAGGGGTCTTGTGAAGAGATTCTGAGTTGGAATCATATAATTCTTTTTGGTCCACAATCTTGGTGTGAGCCACTCTAACAGAAGATAAAAATGCTGATTAGTTTCCCTAGGAAAGATGAAAGATTATATGTCATTTTTTTTTTTTCCTGTTTCCATCACAGAAGATCTGGAAAAATTCTGATTAAGAAATGGAGTGTATCAATGATAAGATGACTTGAACTTAGAATTTCTAAAGAACAATGATATAGCTAACTGGTGATAGGCTTCTCCAAATAAATTCAACTCTTGCTTCTGTTATTTCTTGTAATGGTAATAAATAAATATTTGAAGGAGCAATTTTCATAAGTATTATATTTTACTTTATTTTCTGTTTTGGTTTTGCCCTTTAAATGTCTGAATCTTAGATTTTTCTTATAGGACTGATATTCACACCACCAGGAAAAAGTGTTCCTACTTCTCCGTGACTGCACAGTTGTACATAATGACTGACGTGCTATTATCGGTGGACTCTTGCTTTAAATTGGATGCATTGAATAATTGCTTTTTGGTGTAGTAACTTAAGAACATCTTTGAGGTTTTATCTTTGCTTTAAATGTTATAGAAGATTTTCTGAGGTAGAGGTGATAATAATTTTAAAGATGTTGAAGAATCATAATTTTGAAGACATTTGCAATTGATTAGTAAAGAAAGATACATAGATAGGTAGACAGATATCCTAAGATAAACCATGTGGAGGCAGTAAGAAAAATTCAGTGTCACATATCAAAAATGGATTTCTCTTCTGAAATGTTTACAACTTTTACCATGTCAATTCAACCTTCCCTGATGGGTTTTATTTCAATATTGATCTAGACAGCTACTTATGAACATGCAATGGATACCAAAGAATGGGGGACTACTCCTATAGAAACAGAAATAACAAAAATACCCATTCTGCAAACTATTTTCAAGCAGTTACTTCTCCCTTAAAAACCACAAACAAATTCCATCATCCTCATAGGAACTATCAGAACATATATCAAAAAATTCTCAGCTATTGAACTTTTCCTGGGAGAACATATATATATATACCTGTCAAGTCCAGTCTGACAACAGATATTAATGTCTGGGACTCTGTGAAACTTACACTCAAAACTCAGAGTTGGAATATATTAAGAGAGACATCACTAATAGACCATTTTCTTGCTGTTAATGTAAGCCAGGCAAGGATGGAAGGATTTTTCTGTAATGTACCATTCCTTCAAAAGAATATTTTGTTATTTCTACTGTTATTCCATTTGTCATAGTATCCTTACAGCCACTCTGTACCCTTTATATATAAATTAAATAATATCTTCTTTAATTTTGAACATTTTTTTTTCCTTCAGCAGAGATGGATGGGATTTAAGAGACAGTCACATAATTGAACCATGATATTAAGTTCCATTCTTTTTTCCTCAGGCTAACAATCTGTCCAGACCAATCCTAGTGTCCAAAAACTTGTATTTGCTTTCAGAATTTTAGTTGATTTCCTTTGGCCCCTGCCCAATTTTTGTTCTTCTGTTAATTGAGTAAAAATAATCTGGCATGACAGTGAGTGGTCTGGAGGCTGGATGTGGTAAATTGGCCTAGATATCAAAAATATTTTATTGGGAAAATTGGAAGCATTGCTTGAGCTAAACAAACACACGCAGGGAATATGTTCATTATTTGCTGCACCTATGCCCGAAAGTATATTTTCAGCAGGGTCTACAGAGATTTGGATTAACAAGCCTTGTTACTGTTAACAATAATTGTTAACAGTAATATGTGCCCAATTCCAAGAAAACTGATCTGCAAGTTGAAACCTGTGCACATGACTTAAACTGTCACAAGGCAAGGAAAAAATGCAAGTGCTCCTAATTCATTCCTCATCTTTCCCCAACTTACCATCATTCCAGATGTCCACTGTTCATATGGACTTATGGACTTATGAACCTCGGGAAATAGTTTTCTGATATCTAAATACTTAAATTGTGCTTACACTGCAAAATGAAATCATTGCACTTTTAACAGCTTTATAACTATTAAGTTGCACATTTCTTTATGAATCTCCATACACTTGTATATCAAAATTTAATGGATAAACAACTGAAAAGATAAACATATCCCTTTTATCTGATTTTCATTTTATTTATTTATTTATTTATTTATTTTTTAGAGACAGAGTCTCACTTTAGCACCCTTGGTGGAGTGCTGTGGTGTCACACAGCTCACAGCAACCTCCAACTCTTGGGCTCAAGCAATCCTCTTGCCTCAGCCTCCCGAGTATCTAGGACTACAGGTGCCCACCACAATGTCTGGCTATTTTTTGTTGCAATTTGGCTGAGGCTGGGTTTGAACCCACCACCCTCAGTATATGGGGCTGGCACCCTGCCCACTAAGCCACAGGTGCCACCCCTTACACATCCCTTTTAGATTAAATTGTCTATTCTAAGAATTCTCAAATTTTAGACTGATTTTTTTTTTATTTTAAAAATCTTTGTTAAGATTGAGCTACATTAAATTAAGGGGAAAAAGTAATTTGTATATCCATACTGACAACTGACGGCTGATCTGTGAGGTGGGGCAAACCACCAAAATATCAATGGCTCTCTAAACAAAGGAAGTTAGAAAAACTCTTAGAGATATCAGCCTAGGCAAAGAACATATGAAGAGCCCAAAGGCAGTCACAGCAACAACAAAAATAAATAAATGGGCCCTGATTACATTGAAAAGCTTCTGCACAGCCAACAAAACCATCAATAGAGCAGCAAATAGGCAATCTACAGAATAAGAAAAAAATATGTGTATGCTATACAGCCAATATATAGTTAATAAACAGAAACTACAAAGAACTCAAAAAAATCAGCAAGAAAATATCAAACAAAACTGTTAACAAGTGGGTAAAAGCCATGAACATGAGCGTTTCAAAAGAAGAAAGACTAAAGGCCAAAAAAAATATCAAAAATGTGCCCGTCTACTCACAAATGGATAAATATACTATAGTATATGTATACTATGGAATACTATTCAGCCATAATGAAAGATGGAGACTTTACGTCTTTTGTATTTATCTGAATGGATTTGGACATCTTCCTAAGTACCATAAGAATTAGAAAACAAGAATCTAATGTATTTAATACTACTATGAAATTTAGTAGATGAACTACTCTACATCCACACAAGAGAAAAAAAAGACAAAATTAAATTCACAAGGAAGGGAGAGAGGGGAGGGGAGAGGGGTTTGGGAAGCTCTCACCTTTCAGGAACAATGTAAGGGTATATGACAGACCTCCTAGCTGAAGGGCCCAGCTGAAACTTGGACTTTTACCTAACAAACACAAACAGTGTAACCTAATCGTAAGTATCCATTTTTTAATCTGAAATAAAAAATGCTCAACATGTCTAATCATCAGAGAAATGACCATCAAAACCACAACGTGCTGTCACACAACTCCAGCTAGAATGGCTTTTGTCCAAATGTCCCAAAACAACAGGTGCTGGTGCAGATGCAGAGAAAAGGAGCACTTACAGCAGTGGTGGGACTACAGACTAGTACAACCACTACAGAAAGTCATATGGAGATACTTCAGGAACTAAGAGTAGACCTACCATTTGATCCAGCAATCTCAACACTTGGTACTAACTCAAAGGAAAGGGAAAAAAAACACATTTTATTTAAAAGGCAGTTGCACTCAAATATTTATGGAAGCACAATTCACAATGGCAAAGATGTGAAAACAGCCCAGGTGCCCATGAATACATGAGTAGATTAACAAAACGTGGTCTAGGTATATGAAGGAGTACTACTCAGCCATAAAAAATGATTACTAATTCTCGTTAACAACCTGAATGGCACTGAAGAACATTCTTCTAAATGAATTATCACAAAAATAGAAAAACACCACGTGTATTTACTATTAAACGGGACAAATTGATCACACCTCAATACACATATGGTAGTACAACTTGGTGGAAACCAAGCAGGTGGGAGTGGGGAGGAGGGGGTGGGCCAATTCGCACCTAACGGGTGCAATGCACACTATCTGGGGGATGGGCACACTTACATATGTGACTAAAACTGCCCCAAAGTCAGTTCTGTAGCCAAAATGTTAGTAGTCCTGTCATATTCTGAAATAAAAGATAAATAGATAAACGGTATGATCAAAGTATTTCCTGACACAACATCACATCCTGTGTCAGATTATAAGCTGGTCCTTTCACTATATAATCTTAAATATGCTTTTTTTCTTCTTTATATAAAATACTGGTGTAGATTAGGTAGAAAACGGGCCTTTTCTCTTTCAAATACCCCTAAATTCAATGAAAAAAGTTACATTTCTACCTTGAAAGATTAAAAGAAGAGTACACTAAAAAAAATCAAAGAGTAGGCATGTATTCTATGTAGTTCATTCGTTTTCAGCTCTCTCTTAACACTTTAAATTTCACTCTGCAATTTGGAACCGATTTGATCAACTTGCTTTCATGTGTCAGTGTTTTTCAACTGCAATGAAAATAAACAAATGGGTTTCGTTTTCTACAAAACTGTGGGGATGCTGACTTAACTACAAAAGTTATTTACTTTGGCATATGTCACATTATACAGCTCTTACAGAAGAAAATAGTGTCTGATTATCCAAAGTGTGCATGAAACTCTTGAGCTGGCCTCAGGTTCCTCACATTAATACACTGTCTTTCTGAGAGAAAGGATATGAGTGCCCCGCAACTGCATTCTTTCTTTTTAGAGATCATTTGTCATGACAAAAGCTTCCAGGAGTATGGATGACTTTATGATTGATCCAGATGCTAAGCTAGATCTTCAGTTAATTTTTTGGAAACATATAAACATGTTTCCTTTGTGTAATTGAGCTCTGTATGTCCAAAAAATTGGCTAATGAAGTTCAGGAGTTATACAAGTTTAAAGGCTTATACCTGTTTCTTTTTTTTGGATGCTACTAAATACTGCTGAAAATGCAGAACATATGTTATTTCTGGGAGACCAGACTTTTCCATGTGATCAAATTAGTAATGTTCTTCTCACTATAATTTGTTGTCAGCTTCGGAAGGCTAATATTTCAACAAGAACGCTATTATTTTGGCCCCCAGAACACAAAATGCATTTGAATTTTAAGGGCTAAAAATTTCATGGATGTGTGAATGAAGTCCAATGGAACTCTGCCTTATTTATGAATAAACAAACTTATAAAAATAGACAAAAGATGGCATCTGAGACCATAAAAGCAATGTACTACTGAAAGAATTAGCACTGTACAGAGGAAGATGCTCATAGATAAAAACGTTGATTCTAAAAATGTGAACAAGACAAATTGATTAGGTAGGGTGGAGCCTAATTCAATACCCGGATTAAATTTTTTAAATAGACAAGATGAATAAATTTTAAATATTAATTTTTAAGTAGAACTACCATTTGGATTAAAGCAATCTTTAAATATCAAAACAAACTCAGTCACATCCCATTTTCCTCACCTTCTACCTTTTACCCCTCTAAAACCATCATTGTGTTTTCTCATTTAAATAAAAATAGCCAGGCTACTAACTAAAAACCCAAGAGAGTATAATGAAAACAGTATCTACCAAAATGCCACCACCTCGAATCCTTCTGTTCCAGAGAACATTTCAGATTCATTGACCACCTATGCTACACTTCCACACTTCCAATCTTGTACACATTTTGATAAATGCCGTTCCTTCATGGGTAAAATCCATCCCATGTCAATTCCTACCACTCACAAATCAATTCTGCTATAATTGGCTAGGTAGTATCCAAACAATGTGAAGCAACTGTCAAAATTGTCTTAGAAAAGAACAATTTACCTTTTGCGTGGAGAGTGCTACCTTATAATTCTGCATCTGCCTCTGTCTTTCTTGGAGACCACTTCTCACTTCTCCCCACTTTATTCAACATGGATGAATGAAAGACACATTATCTCAAAAGCAGGTAGTTACAAATGTTAAGACAATAAAATAGAGACTTGTAAAGTAAGTGTAAAAAATACTGTAATAAGTAAAATGAAGAGAAGTGAAAGAAATATCACTCCATCACCTCACCTCATGCATGTAAAAGGCGAATAATGTGATAGTAGGATATATAAGTCTAATATAAGTCTGTTATCTTAATATGCAGGGCGGTTTGTAAATTAATTTACATGAGATCACAAAGTACTTCTTAGTTTAAAAAAGAAAAGAAAAGATTTAGTGTCTCAGCCCACCAGAACATTTTCTGATTACTGTCAGGAATTTTTATTGGATTCCCTCTAAATCTCAAGCTACAGTAAAAATGTTAACAGATGTGAAGACAGAGGAATGCCTCATTACTAAGTTCTAAGCGTTGTTGCTTCAGTGAATTCCAAGCTGTTGAAAAAGATATTTCTATTTGGGAGGGTGGGAAAGAGGAGATTTTTATTGCTTTGTTTTTCTGGGCACTCTAAAAAACTTACAACCTGAGTATTCTAAAAGTATCTTTGCCTTCAATGGTAGGAGTCAGAGTTATAAGAAAATAACATCTGGAGATTGTTGGTAGTTCATGTACCCCAGAAAGAGAGTGTATATTACCAGGCCAAGGAGGAAAACTTATGAAACTTATGAGAAACAAACAAACAAACAAACAAAAACCTTAAAAAATAAAACACAAAAATTCTTAGATATTCTACTTTAAATCATGTCTAAGATCACAAGAATCTATAAAATGAGCAGTAGACTTAAAAATGTAGATGTCAGGTTATCCCCATTTTCTTCTAAATAACTAATTTAACATTTTATAAATGTATAAAATTACAAAAATTCATACCCTAAGACAGGATAGCATTTTCAGAAATCAAACTTATAGTGTACATTGTCCTGAATATCTGTATTACTTGTTTCTGTAATAAAACTGTAATTACAGACTGGTTAGTCTGACAAGCAGGGCTTTGCAGCAGGGAATTATCATGAGGCTTCACTTACTCTAGGCTCAGTTATATAGGAAATCTAACAGCAATTTGGCCTTGTAGGCAGAGGCATTCGCAAAGTTATAGACTTCACACTAAGAATGATATCTGCAGCAATGAGTTGATAGGCTGGCTTACACAGTGCGTTGGTCAGAGACCATTGAGATGAGTATGGTCAGCTCTGAGTGGCAAAGGGAGACGAAAACACAGAGTAGTTACCAGGAGACACATTCTGAGAAAACATCCTGAATGATGTCGGAACTTAGACCAGCATCAGAAGAAAATGTGGATCACAAGGAAAATAAATGCCATCAACTATTTTAAATGTTATGAGGTCAGGAAATATTGGACGTTTTCTTCATGACCCTGAATAGGATAAACAGGTGATGATGATAAAGATAATTTTTTTCAATATTTGAAGAAAGACAACTTTCAATCTGAGCAAGTCTAAGGAAAAACAAATCTTCAAGAAGCATCAACTCCTTTCTTTTCAGTTACTCAAATATATGTAGAGGACCATTTGGGAGAAGTATGGAAAGGATGTAAGTATCAGGTGGCCTCAGTGAGTGGTTTCCTTTAACACTGAGACTTCAACAACTATGTGGGGGGAAAAAAACAGAAAATGCAAACTTAAGATGAATTAAGTGAGAGTCTATACAGGTCGTGAAAACCCTGCATATTTCCCAACATGCTTAGAAGTGTTCATAATCATCCTTGACACAGTTTGATAACCACAGTCCTCGTACTGTGATCAAAGGTTTATAGTACTAAACAAACAACAACAAAAGCAAGAGGAGAAATAAAAATGTCATCTGAGACTATCAGGTTTATCAATTTATATACTTTCCATTTGAGTAAACATCTATGTGTTTATGGTTAAAAGGCACAGGGATAGATCTATATCCAATCTTCTGGACAAATTTGGTACCAGAAATTGCAACAGCCATTCCTTAATTGCTTATGTTATTTTGAAAACTAAAGGAATCGCTGCTTGGAAACTTCACTAGTGATACTTGAAATTGTCACTAAAACAACACATGAAATCAGAGTACACTTGCTAAAAGAAAATAATTTATTACTGGGGTGGTCAAACCGTGGAAACAGAATGATAATATTTTACCTTACATCAATTATTTTGCATAACTTGAGTAAAAATTGAAAATTGAAACTTTTATTATGGTTATCATTTTATGACGCTTTCTATTAGACACAAAAGAATGATGACTATTGCAATATGTATGTTGTTTGAACATATTCCACTATGAAATGGATAACATTTGATCTCTCTTCCTGTCTAAAGAGCTTTGTAAAAGACATCAGACATAAAGACTGTTAAGCTTTGACAACTTTGATCACAGTTAACTTTTTAATTCTAATGCCTTCTGAAGTTATAACATTTAAGATAGGAGCAGATACAAAATTTAGAATGAATCAGATATCATCTGTCATACTGTGTATAACTCAGTTTCCCATTAGCATGCCGGTAATGTAAGCGAATACAACCGAAACATAGCCAATCCATTGTAGGTTTCCTTTTTCACTTTTCAGTCTTATCAGCTACCAAATGTCCTTTTGGGGGGAAAAATCAAGCCCAATGTCAATAGAAGTTACTCTACTTCCAGAAAATAGAGAAACAAAATCCTGTGGCTGTGTCTTGGTTCTAGAGAAGTTGTCTCATAAAATTCTCCCAAAGTGTAAACTATATCTTAAGAATAAAGGAGGGAAGCAGGTGGATATATGTTCAGGTCACTTGAACAGAGCGGGATCATCCATCACAGCATTTTATGTTGTATATGTACTGACCAAATTATTGGGGGGTGTAGTTTTCATATGAAAGCATTTTGGTTAGAACGACTAGTTCTTATCATAAATTAAATGGATTTGAACATCTGTAGATGACTAATGGGGGGGAGGGGAACTGTCCTAAGAAAAGTAGGGTAAATGTTCTGTCACACTTGCATCCTTAGCTCCTGAAGAATTCTAATCTCTACAGAGTCTCATCAACAAGAAGGGATGAAGACATCCAACTGAAATGTAATTAATGAAAGATAAGTTGTAGTCTAATAAATTATAACCTCTATCCTGATGCAATATTGTAATGGTAGAAGCTGATAGGCACTGATAACCTAGATGAAAAAAGGAGAGGTGAGAATATATTTTTTCAGTTTGTACAAAATGCAGATTAAGGGGGGAAGATCAAATTGGTCAAATGGACACTTTAGCCTATTCCATGGAGAATTATTTCTTATTTCTATTGAATTCATCACATAAATGAAAAGGGAAAAGCGGTCTCTATAACAACCAGATGATTAGGACTAATGAATCTCAATATGACTTAATGAGAACACTAGACCCCACAATTGTAATTACCTTTTTCTTCCAACAAAGAATACAGTTTTTTTTTTTTTTATTTTAAATAGAGTCTCACTTTACAGACTCTATTTTATCTATTTTAAACAGAGTCTCACTTTATCGCCCTGGGTAGAGTGTGTGGCGTCACACAGCTCACAGCAACCTCCAACTCCTGGGTTTAGGTGATTCTCCTGCCTCAGCCTCCCGAGTAGCTGGGACTACAGGTGCCTGACACAACACCCGGCTATTTTTCTGTTGCAGTTTGGCCGGGGATGGGTTTGAACCCACCACCCTCTTTATATGGGGCCAGTGCCCTACCCACTGAGTCACAGGCACCACCCCCAACAAAGAATATATAAAGGATATTTTGCAATTTTAAATCATACCTAAAGAGAGAAACTCCACTGAAGTGGTTAATGGTCTTAAATATCATTTAGTTTTTTGGTGTCTCTATTTTATTACAATATTTTTATTTCCAGACATTATTTACACTTTGAACAATGCAAATTTAAGTTTTCTTTGATTCTGCTTCTAAGCACAAGGAAAATCGTGCTATCATGTTAGAAATTCATGCACAAAAGTCTTATTATTCATGGAACATATGTGTAAACTCATACATTTTTAAAAAGTTAATTGGAAATTCATAGTCCCAACTTAAAAAAGGATCTTTAATTAATTGCAACTAAAGTATCTGGCATTTTTTAAAGGCCAAAACCCTGCTAAGTAGTTTTCTGCAATTTTTTTCTATCATCTTAGAAAACATTTACCACATATCTTAGAAATAGAAATAAAGTATGTCTTTTACCATTAATTACCATTTTAATCTTTATTACAATAAATATAGATATTCCTTTTGTGTGTAATAAATCTACAAGTAGACTTTCATATTAAAAACAACTCATGAGCATGTTTTATAATTAGAATATGTTGTCATTGTATCTTGTATTAAGAATAATTGCTGTCTAGTTAATGTGACAAATTCTGATTATGTATATTGAATTTGAAATCAGAAAAATGTGCTGTCATTTGATGATATATTAACACATGACAAAACAATAAAGGGAGGAGATTTAAGCTGCAATGTCAAGATCAGAAAATTTGACAGTTGCTTTAAAAAGACTAATGAAATATTTTCTACACAAACAAAATATTAAAAATCTCTCAACATACTATTTTTTTAAATCTATAAAAATAGAAGTGATCATGTCCTGAGGAATAAACCTGCTAGCTATTTCTGATTATAAAGCTGAATTACTACCATAATGGTTAAATCCTAGCTATAGGATTCTTTATTACCTACAAGACTTCTTGACTGCAAATTCATTGACAAAATGAGCAGAAACCAATTTTGTCTCCTGACTTATTGATATGATATTTCTACATTTTCTTTTACTGTTTTCATTTATTAGTCCATAAAAACATATCCTTTGGAATCCATTTATAACCATAGCTCACCTATAGGAAACGAAGAGTTCACTGATTTTCATGGACACATGTTTTTCATTAGCTACAGAAATAAAAGGTTGCTCTTACCACAGTTGTATATTGGAAATCAGGCACCCAGGAGAAAAATCTGGGAAATTGCCCATTTCTATTTGAGTTGTTTCCTTACCAGATCATATCCTTTATTTAATACATAATTTTTGCAATAAAAACCATAATTTTTTAATTTCTGCTCATATTTTTTCTAAAGTGTGCTTAAAGAAGAATTAAAATAGGGTAAAGAATTCTTGTGAAGAATCCCCAGGTAGTTGCATCAATCACACTTTGGGGTCTTTGCATCAGGCCTTTGATCTTGTTCATCCAAGGTTTCAGTCAATCATTTAGTCAATCTTAACATGTTATTAGTAAATGTTTTATTCTGATAATGATAAAGAAAATCAACTGAGCTCAAGCAAAATATCAATAGTTATAAGTAATAACAACCAGAAAATTTGCATTATATATTTTTAAGGTACTCGAATACTATGCAATTTGCAAACTAAAGCACTGATTTTTTTTTTCTCTTCTGATTAAAAAAATTATGTTATTTAAATAAACCATATATGACTATGAATAGTAGCATTTTGGAAAACAATATAGTATATTCTGTGGTATTTTGAAAAAGGCCTCTTCATCTGTAAAGCAGGAAAATTAGTGTCTACAATAGAGTTTCTAGAAGGCTTGATTGAGAGAGACGAGAGTGTGTGCATACATGCATGTATGTGTGTGTGTGTGTATTTCTCTACTGGATAAATGTTGATTGAATTAATATATGGGATATTTAGAGTTAATAAGTTTAAATAATTTCCAGATAGTCTTCTTTGCTTTTTATAAATGTGATTATTACATTCAACTATTGTTATGTATTTACTTAAATTAATAAAAAGGTGCATTAGCTCAATCCTATTAACAAAATATATTCAACCATTTAAAAATGATGTCCCCTGGCATTAAAAAAGTTAAAAATTTGCTTAGAACGAGGGAGGAGTAAGATGGTGGCCGAGTAACAGCTTCCTTGCAACTGGGCACGGTGAATCTAGGGAGAGAAGACTCCAGGCATCTCTGGCTGGTGGGATCTGCCCA
Organism: Perodicticus potto; assembly: GCA_963574655.1. NCBI lineage: Eukaryota > Metazoa > Chordata > Mammalia > Primates > Lorisidae > Perodicticus > Perodicticus potto. The sequence goes on from CAUYRH010064535.1 coordinate 34,983, forward strand.
GAAACATCCCTTTGGGGACACGGGGAGTCAGTGAGAGACTTCTGGACCCCATGAGGAGGACAAAAGCAGTGGAGAACTGGCAAGTGTTTGCCTGTGTTCATTAGGTCCAATCCCACCAGCAGCTATAAGTACAGCAGCAGTGAGATTGCAAACCTGTGAGCTGTTTGGTTTTTTGGACTTGGTACTCAGTTGAACTACCTTAGGAGAACTTGAGTAAGAGTGCGGACGACTTTAAGCATTGTCTAGGGGTCCCAGATTGAGCCGCTGAGCTGATGGGAGCTAATAGTATTCGGCTGTGAGCCCTGAGGAACCATTGTAGGGAATTGCCCAGGAAAGCTCCACCCTTGGGGTCCTAGAACAAGAATTGGATGGGAGTGAGCAATCTAGTGACTAAACAGCCTAAAGGTGGGGACTGAGATGCCTTACAGCCTTCAGGGGCATAGAGTGAGATCAGGTTTGGCACACTGGGTAAGTGGACAGCCACTTCAGGAGTGACCCCAGCAACAAGTGCTTTCCTGATAAAGCTTCTGCTTAGCCAAGGTTGACAGTTTAAAGTGCCTTTTAAGCCAGATGAGGAGAGATTTAGGCTCCTCATCCTGCCAAGTTTCAGAAATCAGCAGAGGCCACCACTCTCTATCTCGTACAGCTGTATCAGAATTTTGATTAACATCACATACCCCAGAAGATCACTGGTTGCCCAGCCAGTTATTCAGCAAGATATATCTACTGCTTTGTTTTTGTTTTTGGTTTTTAATTTCAACATTTTCCCTATAGATTTTTCTTTTCTTTTTTTCCCTTTCTTTTCTTTCTTCATTTTTCTAATTTAAATGTAATTTTCCATTGTTGCCTTTTTTAACAATTATAAATTCATTTTTGCTAGTGTTTCTACCCCTATTATTTTGTTTTCCCCCAATTTTATCCCATAAAGTTTTCTGTTTGCTTGTTTTGGTTTGATTTATCAAAGCATTTTTGTCTTTCCTCTCTACTTGGTGGAGGTGGGGTATTGTGTTGGATCAGGCTAGCAAAGAGCTGCTGGCCTTCAGGGAACCACCCAACCCAGCACCCCCAGAGGTTTGAGTCAAAGTACTTTACTGTACACCTATTTTGCTCTTGTCTCCCACTTTCTGTGCCACTCTTCTTTTTGTCCATATTCCTTTTACACATCCCCTCTCCTTTCTCTTTTCTCTTTCCTGTCTTTTTTTTTTTTTCTTTCTTTTTTCCTTTCTTGCTCTTCAATCTTCTTATCCTTCTGGACCTGTACCAAAAGGATTCATCGAAATCCTAGTCCAGAGGCACAGTAACTTGAAGAGCAAGAGGAAGTGAAAGGAAAACTAGGGCAAGGAAACAGATAAAAGATAACACTCAGGAGGAAGAATCAGCAGAAAAATCCTGGCAACATGAAAAACCGGTCCAGAGCAACTCTTCTCTCCCTGCCACCAAGGGACTGTGAGGTACCTACTGCAGAGGATTCCACCTATAAGGAAATGTTAAAAATGACAGAAAGGGAATTTAGAATACAGATGATGAAAACAATGAAGGAAATGATGGAAAAAATGAAGGAAACTGCTGATAAAGTGGAAAATAACCAAAAGTAAATCCAAAAACAGAATCAAATAAGAGATGAATGATATGGAGACTATTGAAAGGATATAGCAGAGCTGAAGGAACTGAAGCAGTCAATTAGGGAACTTAAAGATGCAATAGAAAGTAAAAACAACAGATTAGATCATGCATAAGAAAGAATCTCAGGTAGAGGATAAAGGTCTTGAGATAACTCAGATAGTTAAAGAGGCAGAAAAGAATAAAGAGAAAGCAAAACATTCACTGACAGAATTATGGAAGTTTATGAAAAAAACAACAAGCCATTCATTTGCTGTCTGCAGGAAACACACTTAGCTTCAAAAGACAAATTAAAACTCTGAGTTAAGGGTTGGAAGACAATTTTTTCAGGCAAATGGAATTCAGAAGAAAAGAGGAGTTGCAATCTTATTTTCAGATACATGTGGATTTAAAGCAACTAAAGTCAAAAAAGACAAAGATGATCACTTTATATTGGTCAAGGGAAAAATTCAACAAAAAGATGTTTCAATTCTAAATATTTATGCACCCAACTTAAATGATCCCAGATTCATGAAACAGACCTTACCCAGTCTGAGCAGTATGAAATTCTATAATACCATAATAACAGAGGACTTTAACAATCCTCTTACAAAGCAGGACACATCCTCTAAACAGAAATTAAACAAAGATATAAGGAACTTAAATGACACCCTAGATTATCTGTGCTTGATAGATGCATATAGAACACTCCATCCTAAAGAAAAAGAATATACCTTCTTCTCATTGCCCCATGGAACATTCTCCAAAATTGATCATATCCTAGGACACAAAACAAACCTCAACAGACACAAAAGAATTGAGATTTTACCTTGTATCTTCTCAGACTACAAGGCACTAAAGGTGGAACTCAACTCCAACAGAAACCTTCAACCCCACACAAAGGCATGGAAATTAAACAACCTTCTGTTGAATGACAGTTTGGTGAAGGAAGAAATAAAACAGGAAATCATTAACTTCCTTGAGCACAACAACAATGAAGACACAAGCTACAAAAACCTGTGGGATACTGCAAAAGCAGTTCTAAGAGGAAAATTTATTGTTTTAGATGCCTATATTCGAAAAACAGAAAGAGAGCGCATCAAAAAACTCACAAGCCATCTTGTGGAATTGGAAAAAGAAGAATAATCTAAGCCTAAGAAGAAAAGAAATACCCAAAATTAAATCAGAGATCAATGAAATTGAAAACAAAAGAATCATTCAGAAAATTAATGAAACAAGAATTGAATTTTTGAAAAAATAAATAGAATAGATAAGCCTTTGGCCAGACTAACTAGAAATAAAAAGGTAAAAATCTCTAGTAACCTCAATAAGAAATGATAAAGGGGAAATAACAACTGATGCAACAGAAATACAAGAGATTATCTCTGAATACTACCAGAAACTTTATACCATCTAACTCCAGTGAGAATGGCCCACATCACAAAATCTCAAAACTGCAGATGCTGGCGCAGATGTGGGGAGAAGGGAACACTTTTACACTGCTGGTGGGACTGCAAACTGATACAACCTTTTTAGAAGGAAGTATGGAGAACCCTCAAAGAACTCAAGCTAGACCTCCCATTTGATCCTGTAATCCCATTACTGGGCATCTACCCAAAAGGAAAAAAAATCATTTTATCATAAAGACACTTGCACTAGATTGTTTATTGCAGCTCAGTTTACAATCGCCAAAATGTGTAAACAGCCTAAATGCCCCCCAACTCATGAATGGAGTAACAAGCTGTGGTATATGTACACCATGGAATACTATTCAGCTGTTTAAAAAAAAAAGGAAACTTTACAGCCTTTGTATTAACCTGGATGGAAGTGGAACATACTATTCTTAGTAAAGCATCACAAGAATGGAGAAGCATGAATCCTATGTACTCAATTTTGATATGAGGACAATGACAATTAATGACACTGTGGGGGTGGGAGAAGGGGAGAGCAGAGAGAGAAAGAATGAGGAAGGGGTGGGGAAAGGATCAGCAGAGAGAGGGAAGGAGCGAGGGGGGTGGGGTCTTGGTGTGTGCCACACCTTTTGGGGGCAAGACACGATTGTAAGAGGGACTTTACCCAACAAATGCAATCAATGTAACCTGGTTTCTTGTACCCTCAATGAATCCCCAAAAATAAATTAAAAAAAAAATTTCTTAGAACAATATGAGTCCATGAATAACCAACTAACATTTAGTTGGTTAACATTCATATTGACGTACAATAGGATATTGGCCTAAAATAACCGTGTATGGGATGAAAGAGAATTTTAATTTTGTTGTAACATGCAAATGATCAAATTAGTTCTAATACATGCAATATTATAACAGTAACCTGAAATAAAAAAGAACACACACTGTCTCTTATTTGTGGCAAAGTATGTTCATACAGTAAGTTTCACTCTAATATCAACTACTGCAATTTAGCAAAATATGAGACTGTATCTCAGACTGCAGGTAAATGAAACACTTGAAAGCTAGCCTAAGAAAAGAAAGAGAAATTAATAAGGATGCACATAAAAGAATTCAGTGCGTAATAAAACCAAACCAATGTCATTTCCTAAAGCAGCAGCACTATAGTCAGGAGAGGGAAAAACAGGTAAATGAAGACTATATGAGCAAGAATAATCTCTGGTATTACCTGATGATTTTCTCTCTATGTATTAATATTGTGTGCCCACACTGATAAAAAGTGTATCTAAAAGTTGTTTTCTAATGTAGATCATTTTTGCCAGAATTAATGTTAGGAAATGAGGTTTGGAGGACATAAAATAGAGTTTGAAGAGTCCAAACTGAAGAACAACCTCAGAGGGATCAGAACCTGGTCTCTAAATATCTTCAAGGTAACCGTGAGACTAAGGGAAGGACATCATTGGTAGTGTCAAAAGATGGAAAGACATAGGACAATGGCAAGAAGAAGGAGAAGGAGGAGATGGAAGAAGAAGAAGAAAACGTTTTCTTTTTTTCTTTTCTTTAAGTTCGTAAGACTGAGGTCAACTGATTTGAACCACTGGCAGACATGGGTACAGCAGTGATGGTTGTTGATAGATAAGGACAGTTTTTTTTTTTTTTACTAAGGACAGTTTGTTAAAGCTATTAGTATGAATAGTGAAGTTGGCATATTAGGGTCTGCGTCTTAGTTAGCATTGCCGAACCTATTAAAGGGAATATGAATTCTAGTGGGAATATATGTTCATCCATGCTCACCCTCTGTCCATAAGGTTAGTGCATTAGGGGTAAGTTTCTATAAGCCATGTCTAAAATAGCCAAAAGGGCCTCTGTGTATAGATGGACTCAAATCCAGATTCTGTGTCTATTTACATTTTGCTTCTAAAGTTCCTTTCTCTGTTTTTAGAATGTCTGTTTATTCCTATTTATGAAAGTAATATATTCTTGTTACAAACATTCAGAAAAATAAAGATTACCTTTTATTAAGCCTTACAACAAAAGGTATCATAAACATTCTGGTTTGTATGTGCCATATATTTCCTAATTACAGACAGATGCATACATTATACAAAAATGGGATCACAGAACACGTTGCATTTTAACCTAATTCTTTCACTTAATATATCAAGGGCATATTTCCACATCAATAAATGTAATAAATTTGGGTTGGAATAAGAATAGGCTAGCTAAAAGTAGAGAAAAAAATGAGGGAAACAAGATCTTCCATTTTCTTCACAGCTGCAAATCTTGGCTCTGAGTAGTCTGGGAGAGAGAGTGCAGGATGCATTTTTAAAGATGTTGCTAAATTCTTCCAGTGAAGCAATAGCATAATATATTCATTTATTTACCCAGCAAGCACATCCTAAGTGGTAACCAGGTGTTGGCCCTGTGTCTAGAGCTGTGGGATAACAGAGGCTGCCATCAAGGGGTTTTCCCTGATTTCTGAGCCTGCTATTGGTTCCGGGGTTACAGTTAACATCTTTTATTCATTTTTATCACTAACACATGGCAGTGTCTCGGCATATTGCACTGAGTTGAAGGGAGACATACATAACAGTCATTGGAAATGCAATGTGACAAGTGCAGCAGTGGGGTCCTATGCAGAGTGAGCAAAGGCACAAAGGGTCTGCAGTGTGGCTATAAAAGAACCTTCTCTCCCAGAGCTGGAGAAGGTTGGAACAACTTGAACTACTAATTCCCAAGTCACGAGATTATATGTGGTGCCTTATATATTCGCAAATAAGTATGCAAATTTACAGCTTAGCTATTAAGCACACCTTGGATACTCCATCAATACGTTCAATATCTTTGAACACTTGTTCAATACAACTGAGATATTTATACATCTTCCATTGGCTTCTTAAGAAATCTGATGATAGCAACCTCCATTCAGTTTCAGTCTTATGTCTATAACAGTTCACAAATTCCTGTTACTACACATTCTATTCAAACATGCAAAATTTGATTTGATTTTTGATTTACTATTAGGACACATAAAATGTATTTTAACACCTGCATGTGTAGGAAAAAGTAAAAAGTACTCTCTGCCTATTAGCTCAATTCACTAGTACACCAATGCTGTGATTTTAGTATTAATATCTTGTTTTTATATTAAAAAAACTGACCTATAAACAGACTAAATAAGTTGGTCCAGATGACAATGCCCATAAATGGCAGAACTGAGGTAGGTTTAACAATATGAATAGACTCAAACTTTAAAAAATCAAAGTAGACCTAAAAGGCTTTCCATTTGATAGTACTATTTTTCAAAACCAAGACACCCACAAACACATTAGGTGGTTATTTTAAAAGCACTGCAGTATGTGAAGAGCCTTTACAAAGAAAAACTGTGCGGAAAAAAAAAAAAAAAGAAAGAAAAGCTGTGCGCAAACAAGTGTGACTTTCAGTATCTGCCAGGATTCAGTAGGGTTTTATATCATGATTCCCTTAGACGTGATTTCATAGATTATAAAAAACGAAAAGACATGTGGAATGATAAACCAATATTGTCAGTGAACAGATTTCTAACACTGTTTGTTTTCATTAATAACACTACTTTTTTTTCAATTAAGTATTTCCAAGTCGTTTCTAAGAAGATGCTTGAAAGGCCAAGAGTTTTTGTGTGTTGTGATTTTTATGATTTGATACCATAGGTTTTTCTTCTCTGCAGTTTCTTTTACATTCAGGCAAAAGTAGGCATGTTTAAACATGTACTTTTGCATATGTTATAAATAAATGTTAGCAAATAAAATAGATCAAAGTTGGTCTCCAAATGCTCAAATAAACTTTAGCTACACAGAACCTTTGAATCAACTGGAATATCAGAGCATTGGCGGGCCAGAAATATTCAATAAATACAGGCATGATAGAAGGATCTGAGAGGAGAAGGCTGTTTACAGTCACCTCCGGAAATCTGTGAAAACATGATGATGTTTCAGCCAGGAAAGGACAGGACGAGAACTTTCAAAATAATAATTATCTACAATTTTTATCATAGATATGATAACACACCTAATGTCCTTAAATGAAGTTCCTTTTCATGAAAACTATTACGTTACTTATTTATTTTTCACTATATATTCTTTAGTAAAATTCAAAAAATTAATGTCTCATTATGAAAGACAAGTTGGACAGAGACCGATTTATGTCTCAGGATGTACCAAAAAGAAAAATGCAGACTTCAGGAGAAAGGACTACTAAGCATAAAAGGAAAACTATTATTTTTCAGCAGACTTTACAGAAAATCAGGGAAGAGGGAAAGGCAACAGTTTAGACCGAGAAAAGTAAAGCTGGAGAAGATAAAAGAATAGAGGAGAAATGTCTAGACTGAAATTTTCCCTTCTCATCTCCTGGGATCCTCTCGCTGTTAACAGTCTTCATATTAACATGGATTGATCCACACTCCGATGCATGTTCCCAACACAAGTGAACATAGGACTGAAGGCATGGGACAAAGCACAACAACAGAATGGTGCGTCATGGTTAGAAAAGGAACATGACCACACGTTTACAACGAGGAGGAAATGGTGAACACCATTTAGTCTAAGTAGTTCTTTACTAAATAGGACCCTACTGGCCTGTTCAAGTTCACATGGCTCTCCAGTGTGCTTCAATTACTCCCAGGGCATACATTGTGCACACCAGTAAACTATGGCTCAATGCACTAAGGAAGATGTTTAATTTAGTATGAGGAAGTAAATTCTAAATCGGGAAAGACCTATGTAGCATAAATCATACAAATGACAGTCCTGGGGCAGTGGAATATTAAAATTCTATTGTTCTTATTAATCTGTGAAATGAAAGGGATGCTTAAGCAGGTAATTGTCATTTGAAATGGAAGACAAAACAACATATATTTTAATCAACATACTTATTAAATGTCAATTAGAATTTTCATCAACTAAATTGTATCAGACTAACTTGCAATTGCAAGCTTGCCAAATGTTAATTAAAAGAATACGCGTTAACTATTAGTTTAATCTTGGTGCCTTTGGAGTTTTCAAAATTCTATATTTATCATTACTAACCAATTAATCCTTCCTTACATTTTCATTTTTTTTTAATTCTCAGTAAACATAACATATAAAAAATGTTCTCATAGAAGTCATCTTAATTAACATGTAATTGAGAACTAATGGAAACCTCCTTTATTTTTTGAGCTATTTATCTGTGTCATAAATAAATCTGGAAATCAAAGAATCATGCCTGCATGCTAATATGAACAATTCACACGCTGTAGAAATTGATTCTATTTTTAACTTCTGTTTAAACTCATGTATGCTTTCATATTGAAATACATCTTGCTGGGCATGGTGGCTTATGCTCCTTGTACTCCGGGAGGCTAAGGTGGGGGAATCCCTTCAGATCAGGAGTTCAAGATAAGCCTGAACAATACTGAGATTCTGTCTTTACCAAAAATAGAAAAATTAGCTCAGTGTGGGGGCATGAGCCTAGTCCCAACTATTCAGGAGGCTAAAGCAGGAGGATTGCTTGAGCCCAGGAGTTTGAGTTTGCTCTGAGCTAGGCTGAGGCCATGGCACTCTACCCAAGGTGACAGAGACTCTGTTTCAAAAAATAAAAGAATAATAATAATGAAATAAAATTCACAGTATTTGAGAAGCTGAGTTGCAAAAATATTATAACATTGTATATAATTTTATTATCTGGGGTTAAATATCCCGCTCAATTTATGATTATGCCAGAACAGGTACTTACATTATTCATAAACATTGGTCTCATTCAAGATAGATATTTTTTAATTTAAATAAAACATATTTTTGTTCGTTAATACTCTCATGCTAGAAATCGTTTTTACAAATATAATATTAAACTATGGTGCTGACCAAATAAAGTATTTTCCCTGATACGATGTAAAGGTTTGTTAATTAAACTTACATGAGTGGGTCTTTATTTCAATTAACTGATGTTTTGTTTGTATAATGTTGCTTGAAACCAATAGAACAGTAGGCTAGATATTGTCCATGGTCAAGAGACAATAATTAACTCTGACCTATGAGTTAAATGTAATAATGGTGATTGTTTTATATTTAATGCCCCTTTAATTTATCTTGGATATAAATATAGAAACATGCATCATATAAAATTATCAAGACATTCTATGAGAAGTGGTTGGAAATTAAAGAATTCTGTCAAAATCTGTAAGGAGGCTTGGTGCCTGTTACACAGTGGTTACGCTGCCATCCACATGTACCAAGACTGGCGGGTTCGAACCCAGCCCGGGCCTGCTAGACAACAATGACAACTGCAACAAAAAATAGCTGGGCTTTGTGGCGGGCACTTGTCGTCACAGCTACTTGGCAGGCTCAGGCAGGAGGATCATTTGAGCCCAGGAGTTTGAGGTTGCTGTGAGCTGTGAAGCTACGGTACTCTACCGAGGGTAACATAGTGAGACTCTGTTTCAAAATAACAAAAAAATCTGTAAGGAAGCCAATTTGACCACAGGTGTTGCCAGTTCATGAACTGCTCTAATGCTCTTTAGGTATATACCCAGCAGTTAGATTGCTGGATTAAATGGTAAGTCTATTTTAAGTTCTTTGAGGTATTTCAATACCATGTTCCATAGAGACTGCATTAGTTTGTGGTCCCATCAAAGGTGAATAAAGCTCCTTTCTTTCTGTATTCGCACCAGTACCTACCTCTTGTTTACTTTTGCAACTCAGCTTCTCAAATACTATAAATTTTATTTTCTTCTTCTTCTTTTATTTTCTGAAACACAGTCTCTGTCACCCTAGGTAGAGTACCATGGCCTCAGCCTAGCTCAGAGCAAACTCAAATACATAGAGGTCAGTACTCACTCCTAGCCTTGTCAGAGCGACATTGCTCAATAATCCCAAATCATCCTTATGCAAAACTCTACTGCTCTTGATTTTCAATTACATAAACGGTATAGTAATTTTATATTTTTTAAAGATTTATAAGGTAACAAGGTATTGACCCATGTTTCCTTAAGCATTCTTAATATTGAATAGTTTATCTTATTTTTGTTGATATGCTTTTAATGAATGTGTGTTTTCTGACTTTTTAACACAAGCCATTAACAAAAGAAGTATCAGCTCGGCGCCTGTGGCTCAACGGGCTAAGGTGTCAGCCACATACACCTGGGCTAGCGGGTTCGAATCCAGCCAAGGCCCACCAAACAACAATGATGACTGCAACCACAAAATGGCAGGGTGTTGTGGCGGGCACCTGTAGTCCCAGCTACTTGGGAGGCAGAGGCAGGAGACTCGCTTGAGCCCAGGAATTGGAGGTTGCTGTGAGCTGTGATGCCACAGGACTCTATCCAGGGTGACAGCTTGAGGCTCTGTCTCAAACAAACAAACAAACAAACAAACAAAAGAAGTATCTAGATTAAAGAAAAAAGTCAGTTCTCTGAAAAGATAAATAAAATTAACAAGCTTCTTGCTAGATTAATTAGAAACAGAACAGAATTCTTATCAGCTCAATTAAAAATAAAAAAGGGGGATTCTCAATTGACACCATGGAAGTACAAAACATCATCTCAGAACACTACAAAAATCTCTATGCCATGTTTTTGAAAATGTGGAGGAAACAGACAAATTCTTGGGAACACACAAACTTTCTAGATTTAATCAGGAAGAAATAGAAAAATTCAACAGACCAATATCAAATACTGAAATTGAATCAGCAAAAAAATAAATAAATAAATAAATAAATAAAAATCTTGCAACTAAAAATGGTGCTAGAGCAGAAGGTTTGACACTTGAATTTTACCAAACCCTCAAAAAAAGAACTTATACCGAATTGTTCTATAACATTGAGAAAGACAGAATCCTCCCCAACTCATTTTAGGAAGCCAATTTTACCCTGATACCAAAAGAAGGAAAGGACACAACTACAGACGAAAACTATACACCAATTTTCTTTATGAATATAGATGTATACTATTTTTTGATGTCAGATTATAGTGAATGAATGAATTCATTCATTCATTCATAAAAAAAAATTGTGAAAGTTTCTATGATGTGCTAGCCATAAAGCTAGGGGTCTATAAAGTGTGCTCAGAGTCTATGAAACCAAGAAAGATACATAAAAATCATGCAATCATATTGAAAATTACTATAACAGAATGTGAAAAAAGTCTGGTAGGAGAGTCCAAAGAAGATAATGTGGAATTGCCTAGAAATCAGTACAGGATAGAGTACTGGTGAGGCTTGAGTAAGACTGAAAGGAAAAATCAGATTGCAGAAATGAAAAGTCAAGAACGTAATTCCCAGGAGATCAGAAAAGTGCAAAGGAATTCATGAAGGGGTTTAGAAACTGTTCATTTTTCAATAAGTTGTAATGCACGATATGATGGTGAGAATGACCAGCAACTGGAAGAGTGTCTGCTTATAACTATTTATTATTGAAAATTGAAGAATTAAGTGAGATTGAAAATAGTTTTGCCTTTGACAAGCAACTGTGTCTAACTCTAGTTCCTTTCATGTGAAAATTCATTTTCGAAAAAGAAGAATAAGATATATAATTCCCTTAATGTCATGTCCATTTTTAGTGTTATTATATTTTCTAGAGCACATAAACCCTTTATTGAAGGGAAACTACCAACGTTTTGTCAAAGTTCATAATTTGGTATAAAAGTCTTACCTTCATATTTGCATTAAGTGATATACTTATTGCTTTCTTATCACATGAACCAACTTGGTGTTTCAAAGTCACTAATATGTTAAAGCAGTGATAATATTTTAAGATGAATTAGTAAAATTCGCTCATTTCATTTTCGCTCTCCTGCTAAACCTTTGATATTATATATAGCAAAACAACTTTTATATCATAGTCAGTAAATTTGAGTTTATTAAGACAAAGGGGAGACTGGAAGTATTATATAATTGCCTAAGAATAATAAAATTTTGGTTTTGATGGTAAGCTAGGACATTTTTCTCTTTTAATCACCAGTAAATATTCATACACAAACTAAAAAGCTAAGAAGAGAGCTCTTCTTTTAGGATCTCACGGTTGCATACACGTCCCTGCTTGGAGATTACAATGGGAAGCATGTTCCTGCAGAAAACAGTTTTCTCTAAGGCTGTAAAATTCCGTTGTATCGTGGGATTCTGGATATCACTGACTCTTTCTCATTCTTCATTCTGAAGGTTCACTTATTTTGCCGTGTTAGGGTGTCAGCAAAGCAAGGGCATTATTTTTCAAAATACTTTAACATAAAAAAAAAATCATAGTCAAGTAATAGTGTACACACCAACAGAATAGATAAAATCAAAATCATGTCTTAATAGTTGTACGTCCTTATCTTTGCCTTTATGTTTTAGTATTTTTTCATTTAAATCAAGAATGGAGAAAATAACTGACATGGCTTAATGCTTGCTCCCTGAAAAAAAAAAATGTGGAAATTGGGTAGCCACTGTGGTGCTGTTAGACAGGACACTTGGGAGGTGATAGGGCCATGAGGGCCCCATTCTCATTGGTTGGGTTAACCCTTGAAAAAGAGTGAGTTCAGCCTTATTTTGCCTCTTTGCCATTCCACTTTCTGCCACATGATGACAGAGCAATAAATCCTTCACTAAAAGCTGGTGCCTAGATCTCGGAGTACGTAGACTTCTAAGAACTGTGAAAAATTAAATGTCTATTCATTGAAAATTACCCAGTTTCAAGTATTCTGCCACATCAGCACAAAATAAACTGAGACAATCACCAAAATCTCTGTAGTGTTGAAGATTCCTAAAGACTTTAATCTATGTTTGGCTTCAGAAATAACTCATTTTCCCATCTTTGCTTCTGGATTGTTCAATAATAATTCTTCCTAGTTTCTGAACTTTCTTTCTGAATGCAGTAAAATATACTAACTTTACTTGTGAGGTTACTTTTTTTCCATATTCAGTTGTCTCTGTGTCTTAATTTCGATTAAACTGTCGTATTATTGACATAAAAAAATATACAAGCCTAATCTTTAATTCTTTAGATGGCTTAAAGTCATACGGAACTTTAACTACAATCTTTTTTGAAGTCAAAGAAACACTTAGCAATTTCTATTCAATAGTGTGCTAGACATTTCTTATTGATTTCCTTATAATCAATATTTATTCAGAAACCCCAAATTTAGTGAACTGAAAAACGTTATAATAAGAACAACTTGTTTGTTTTTGTTTGTTGCCAACCCCAGCTGAGAGTAGTCATAGTTGATTCTCTTAGGTGTGTAAGGAATAATCATCAAGCAATGATGATTCTCTGTTCTCACTTTACCCTTTGACAAGAATCTAAGATGCCCTCACTACTACGGTTAATTTCTGTGGTTTTACCTAACTGAAAATAAGGAGAGAAATCAAAGACAGCTTCTGAAATGTTAAGATATGCTTTGAAAAACAGAAAAGAGAAGCAAACAGGATGGGATTCTTACATAATAATAAAAAAAAAATTCCTCTACTAAAAAGATGCTCAACAACCTAAGACACTAGAGACATATTTTTTAAAATTTCAGTGAAATAGTTTACACACTAACAGAATAGATAAAATCAAAAGGAGAGAAAATACCAGCATGAGGATGTGACACCCCCAGAAAGTCCTATGCACTGTCAGTGGGAGGGTAAATTGGCATAAAGTGTTTGGAATACTGCTGGGCTTGGCAGTATGCGCCAAGGCTGAAAAAATGGCTCCTGTGCCCGCAATTCCTGTCCTATGTATATACCTAAAATAATATCATACATATGTTCACTATAACACATGTCTTAAAAGAAAACTAGAAGACAGTAACTCTTAGGGGAAAATCTGGGATGTTGGCAATGTTGCATTTCTTGATCTGAGTACTGTTTATACAGTTTGTTATCAATTTGTGTTATTTATGTTTTTTTTTAATTTAAGTCCATTATAGTATAATACTTCAATAAAAAGTTTACTTTTTATTTAATAAAACAGTGTAGTGGCTCCTCATTAACATCACAGGTAAGCCATGTTACCTAAACAAAGTGGGCGTTCCCGTTGTGAGTCACACATTTAGTCACTAAACAAGAGAAGGAAGTCAAAATAGCTTCTGGCAGCTAAATAACAATTGATATGTACTAGAATCACTAAATATTTTTGGCATAAAATGGCAGAGATTGGTTAATTACTCACATAACAATTTCCCTTTTTTCTTTTGGGCATATATCAAAAAAATATTTTCCATTTCCCATTTTTGGTGGATAGGAGATAAGCAACTATTACAGCCAGTGGAAATTATGCATGAGTGATTTTCATCTTCTACAGGACCAATCCATTAAAATCTGTGCAAAACTCCAATTGTCTGACAAATTTGAAGATGAGAGGGTATCCGTAAAATCTAGGAAAAGATGAGGCAACCAAGAATCTCTTCTCTGACCCACTCTGGACAATGATAGTAAAATAAGTGGTATTGTGTGTAGTTGCTAAGATGAAGGGTGACTACGGCAGCAAATCCATCCTAATACCAGCACTAAAACCAACAGAAAAACCAAAGTTAGCTATAAGCAGTCAAAGAGGCTGAGAAAAGATAACATTCTTCCCAGTGCTGAAACAAATACCCTGAAATACATATACTATGGACAGTCTAAGCCTAATCAAATTTAAGCAGGTATGCTGAATATACAAGATCATGAAGTAACATATTTATACAGAAAATTCTCTATAAAGATTGTAACTCTAAACAGGATGAAATAACCATTTTTTCCTGCATTTTAAATATGTAGCTTCCCTTTGTCTGTGGTAACATTCCTACTGTCCATTCCTGTTTCAACTTTGTTGTCTTCAAACCAGGAAGTGCCTTAATTCACTTTACTTTATACAGCTGAGTTTTATCTGAAATGGCCAATTCTGATCTGCATGAACTTGGAAAGAAAATGTAATGTCTTTAGGCAATACTTATGTTATCTATATGTTTAACAATATAACAGCATATTTATTTAACTGATTGAAAAACAAAGTATGGCATGATAACTTTAACAGTCAATAATAATGTATTGTATCCCGGAAATTTTCTAGGAGAGTAGGTTTTAGGTGTTTTCATTCCCAAAATAAATATGAAACTATGCAAAATGATGGATATGTTCATTGGCTTAACTGTAGTAGTCATTTCACTATATATATGTGTAAGTGTGTGCGTGTGTGTATATATATATATATATATCACTAGGTCTAATTCATAGATGAGAAAGTAAATTCAGAAATTCATGGCATCAAGTCTAAAGGCACATAAATAATGAATATATGTATATATAGCATGTATCCTTTAAATGTAGTCAAATAAACAAATACTTACAATGCATGATGCTTGTTAATGTGGTGACAATTCCATAAACGATAGCTTCCACTTTGGTTATTGTTGGAATTTCATTACTGACACATCCAAGATAGGTTTTATCTTTTAAAATAGGAGGTTGTTCTTCATGCTATTATGTTATATGATAGGGATAGGCCTCAGGGCATCTTATGAATTACACAAAATTCTGTGCATATGTTGTTTTCAATTTCTCATTACTGTCTCTGAAGTTGTCTATGGTTTTCATGATGTTCAAATTGTTTTTGTGTCACACCAAATAGCTGCCACTCCTCCATGTGTTAGAAGAATTAATAAAGGTTTAATAGAAATAATTTTTAACATTCAATTTTACAATCCATTTTAGTTTGTAAATAAGTTAATAGAAACACATGCTTTATTCTTAATTTCTCAAGTGTACATTTGTATACAACTTAAAGTTTAGCTTGTACCACACTTGTGTCCCACTTGGTAAAATGTCTAGCCATATTAAAAAAAAAATAAGAATCCTTAAAGATATGACATAATTGATGAGTAGCTCTTTTCAGTTAACAAAAGATGGAAACTGATTTCTCCAAGTATAAAAGGAACTCTTCTATCAAACTGTTGGTGTAAGCATGCACTTTTATATGCCAATGTCACAACAATTGAATGGAGACATTTTGCAGTTTAATCATAAAAGACTGTCGGAGAGAATTTCCCTTACACATTTTTCTGATCCATGTAGTCACATGCTGAAATCTCTGCCACTTTCATTTATAGGGGAAAAATGCCTAAAGCATCACCAGAAGAAATTAGGCCACAGCTTAATTTCTCATTAATTTCTCGTTTGATGTCTGGAAATGCTTTTTGGAGTTTTGGGTAAAGATTTCAAGTGCTAAATAAATATCTGTTAGTGACTATTTTCTTTATAAATACTGTATCTACTAATAGTGAAATGTTAAAACTATGTTAATTTTATAATGTACATAATGTTTCTGTAATCTCTGCAGTATGACTTACATAAAATAGATACCACTAGGTCTAATTCATGAGAAAGTAAGTTCATAAAGGTGTGGTGTCAAGTCTAAAGGCACATAGGTAAGGAATGGAAGTAGCTAGGAATCAGGCAGACAGGGTTTTTCACAACCTGAGTTTTAAACCCCACTCTATTTCTCCTTTCTTTAATGTAACCATTTGAAAGATTTATACTACATGGCAGTATGTTGTTTTTTTTTTTAATGTAAGGATCTCTGATATTCCTATACTTATTTTCTATGCCTTTTTTTTTTTTTTTTGGTTTTTCTACTTGCCAGTATGCTCCTATAGTACATTCAACATAGAGACTGTATCTATCTTGTTTTCAAAAGACAGCTTCATGAAAACATACAGATTCTGCACTGCACATATCAGCTACACAGCCACAAAGAGCAGCCACAAGCATAATTAACTTGAAAATGGCTCAACGTCATCCAACCATGATCATTCTGTCTTTATTGAATTTTAATGTCTTTTATTTTAATCAAACAATATCCCTTCACAGAATATACACTAAGAAATGAGTTTTCCTAAATGAAATTGCTTTTTATTACCATTCTACCATACACTTCATTTACATCTCTAGAACATTAAAACCATTCTTTGAACGTTGCTTCACCAGCAAGTGAAGTGTGTTATCTGTAAAAGCCCTGGTGTACAAAACACTTTCTCTATGGGCATGGGCCGAGAAGTGGCATTAACAAGTCTGAATATCGCTAGTGTTTTCAAAAATGATCCATCAAGGCCATAGACAGATTTTGTATTCTCAAAGCAACGAAAATTTAAAAGACCAGTTTTAGGATTTTGTTTGTAATGTTTTTATGTCTTGAAGAAAAGGAGAAAAATTATTAGAAAAACCACCTGAAAATACATTGAAGCAAAAAAAAATCAAGTTTTTTAGAATATAAATTGACACAGAAAGGTAAGTATTACATAAATTCACCTATTTTAACAGACTTGATTTTCCAGAAATAATTATTTCAAAGGTACTTCAAATACATGCATAATGTTTTGACTTTAGTCATTTCTTTTGAAATTCCTAAAAGTAAAAGACAGCATTTTCAATACTAATAAATTATCTTCTAAAAGTAACATTTAGGATAAACTCTACCATCAAATTGGTCACTATATATATGTATATGCACACATGTATATAATATATGTATTGTATATGTATAAAATTTTATATAGAGATTTTGATTTTATATATCTACATATATAAACATATGTATATATAAATATACATGTATATATGTAAATATAACAGGTATACAAAATCGTATTACTTTATACTTTTATTATTAAATTCATTATGGCTTTTGTTTTAATGAACTAAGAAAGGAAAAGTATAGTAGTAAATAATGAAAAATAATACAATATCTTAAAAACAGAGTAAAACCTTTGCATGTTTTATGACTTTCAGTACTACATTTCTTCTGTAATATACAACTTCAGCGTTCCTACATTATAAATCTTAAAACCATTTCTTTATGTACCCTAAGATTACATTCAGCTACCAAGTTATGTATGCAAATAGCAAAATGGAATCCCATGCCACCAGAGGTATAATCTCTTCCCAGTTTTTAATCTAAACTAGGTTACTTTACACAAATTTGTCTGCTTGTATCCACATCAGAACTTCACATGCAGTGTCCTCAGCCACATAAAAGTGAAAGAAGATCCCACCTCTTGCTTTGATAAGAGTTCAGTCTAGTACATGGAGTATGACTGTATGAAAACAAGCTGCTACATACATTAGTTGGCTTTGAATCTCCTGTGAGTATCTTGCAAAAGTTGCATGAAAATAAATTAACTGCAGTTTAGAGATTACTACAAATGTCCCTAGAAAATAGCTGGAGTATGTAAATGTACTCTTAAGAAAGAATGGGAGAAGAGCTGGGATAAAATGCTCTAGTCTTTCACAGAGTAGATACATCTTTTCCCCTTGATAGGTAAAACTACAGAGATTTCTAGTCAAAGGTTAATTAATTAGTTGGAGAAATATGCAAAAATAATTTGTTCCCTAATGATTAGGTTATAGACTAGCATCCTTTTCATTGAAAAGGGATATAAAGGAATAAATCTATGATTAAGAACAAATGAATAATTTTTTTTTCCCAAAGAATGAGATTACCCTCTCTCCACCCCAGCCCCTCTCCTTCCCTCCCTAGAGGGTGGGATCACAATTGAGGTGCATCTTGGAAGGGTCAGGTGAAACCTACTAAATGCAGATCACAAATGTTTTCACACAATAAACGAGAAAATCCCATGAAGGTTATGTCGAACAGGTGGATGAAAATATTTCAGATTGTATATGAAGCCCGCACACTGTACCCCATGATTGAACTAATGTACACAGCTATGATTCAATAAAAAACAAACAAACTGAGACTCGGGAGCTGGAACCACATGCCTGTAGAGGCAGGCATCAGTCTGCTGACTTTCGGTTCTGTGCTCTTCCGACATTACCAGGAGGTCACACGCTCTAATCTGCAGCTACTACTCCAAGGGTGGGGCTGGTTCATGGTCACACAGCTATTTCGTGTCAATATCAGGGCTAGAAATCAGATTTTCTAACTCCTCATCTAGAATTCTCTTCCTTCTGGGGGATGGTGGGTGTACTGTGGGTGTCTTTTACTCACACATTTAGCTAAGTATTGTCCCATGAAGTGTTATCTTTATCCCAGAGTGAGGTTCAGGGAGAAAAAGATACCATCCCTTATCTTTTCTAGCTCTGAAACCTCTTTTCTTTTCTTTTTTTTTTTTTTTTTACTCTGCCTTCCTAAATCCCCCAGCCCTGGAAATACGAGTAAGAATTCCTACCCCTCCCCATCAGCCTCCACTTCATGCAGGATGAATTAATGAGGTTATGTCTCCAAAGAACTTTGAGTTCCTTGGAAGAAAGGCATCAACATGCAAAGTGGTGGTTGTTATTGCGATTACTTCACTGAGTAGGGTTTCACAGCTGTCCTGATGGAAAAGGGGCCAACAAAACAGAATGCCAGTTTCCCCCAGCAGAGGAGCAGCTGGAATGGATTATAAATGAGACCTGTGTGCCCGCTTCTCTTTTTTGTCAAAGCACATCAGCCTTTCTCAGTGCCCAGCTTTCCCCTTGACAGCCCAGCAGGCTCCATGAGCCAGACAGGTGTGGGCAAAGGCACCATCTAAGCTCCACGTGTAAACCTGCTTGGCAGGGGCAGCCAAACCTTATATTCTGAAATGGGGCCAACCCATTACCAGTTTCAGTAATGCAGTGGATTTCTCCCGTGGTGATTCTGGGTAAGTAAAACATTCTCATTGCTCAAACTTCCCTCCACTTTACAGGGCAGGAGGGACGGAGGAGGGAGAGGGATGTCAGACAAATGTCACATTGCCAGGAACAGAGCACCTCTACCCATACTTCTGGTCTTTTTACTCCTTTTTTCCTCTCTTCCCTCCCTCCTTCTCCTTTCCCCCACTCCTTTCTTCCTTCCTTCCCACTTTCCCTCCCTTCATTTCTTTACTTCTTCCTTCCTTCTGTTTCCCCCTTCCTCCTTCCCCTTCCCTCCCTCCTTCCCCTTCCTTCCTTCCCTTCTTCCTTCCTTCTTCCCTTACCTCCCTCCCCCCTTCCTTCATCCCTCTCTTCCTTCCTTCCTTTTCTTTCCACATAACACATATTTATTGACTATCATGTCAGACACCATGTTCTTTTCTGGCAAAATAATAAAAACAAAGTGTAGTCCTTGCCTTTTTAGGAGTGGTAGTGGTAGGGAAAGAGGCAGATGAATGGACAGAATATCATCACATTCTGTAACATATTCCAAAGACCACGTTGCTGTGGCCACACTAAGCACACAGTGCCACAGGGATATACAGAAGAGCCACCACTGTGGTTTTGAAGGGACTTTGAAAATCTCCTAAGGGACAGAAAGGGGGTGGGCAGCTCCATAGGTTCTGAGATAGTATGAAAAGAGTCAATGTTTAATATGTACATAGAAAAAAAGACTATGAGAATTATAATAGTATTAACTGTGTTGTAATTGCAATATTATTTCTTCATTTGTTGAATACTTCCTATGTACTAAGCACTACTGAAAGCTTTAAATACACTGCATTATTTATCCTCACAACAATTTTGTAAATCGGGTTCCAATACTGACCTGCTTTTACTGAAGATGAACCTGAGGCCCAGAGAGAGGAAGCAGCACTCTCAAAGTACAGAATTGTGAGGTGGGGGGAGTATCAGTTTCACTCACTCTGGCCTCACTCCATCAAGGCCACACCTGCAACCAGACACAGCAGCCCCTTGGTACTACACCTCCATGGGTAGGTCAGCTCTGTTCTGATCTGACTCTAAAAACCCAAAAAAGGCCTCTAATAGCAAGGCATGATACTCATAGTGAGGTACCAATAAATATTTCCTAACTAAAAAATATATTTCCCCAAGCCCAGGAAATATACATTTTCTAGTTCATTGGGAAGAATGGGTATGTACAATGATACTTTCTTCTGATTCAGTAACTCATGCATGAAATAGCATTTTTGTGTTTAATCTTCAGAATCAAATCTTCCTGTACTTACTTTTCCCAGCTTTACTGAGGTGTAATTGACAAATAAAATCATATATATTTAAAGTATACAATGTGATATTTTGATATTCATAGACTTTGTGAAATGATTGCTATGATCCAATCAGGCCGTTAACGTATGTTATGGTCATCTCACATAGTTACCTCTGTGTGTGTGGTGAGTGAAATAGCATTTTTAAACAACACAAAATTGTATGCACACATGGAAAATAAGTTAGGAAGAGTTAACTATGGACTTAGAGACAACTTGGCCATTTTTAGTTGTAATTTGTCTTTAAATTGTCAAACTTTTTCTAATCCTTTTGTCTTGCCTATTTAACTGGATTGTAAACCTCTGGAGGTCAGAAACTTGTCTGTTGTCTTTTTACGTCCTTGGCAATCTCCAATCCCAGCCTCCTCTTTGTGTTCTAAGGGTGATCTTAGTAATCTGCATTAATTTGTCACAGCATCCTTCCATGGTTGAATTAGTTGTGTGCAAATTTCATATGAACTCTTGAGGACTTCTATTGGGGTCACATAATAGATCCCAGTAAATGCTTTTTAATTTGAAAGCAGAAGACTTTGATAAAAATCTAAAGCTGGTTGATAAAGCAACCCAAGTCAAATCTTTCAACTAGCTCATATGCTTTCTTCAACAACTTGTTTCCTTAGATCTCTTCAGTACCCCCTGGCCTGTGCTTCTCGCCCTTCCCCATGGAACATTCTTCAGCCATATGTCAAAACCATGTTCTTATTATCTTGACCATGATGCTCAATCCATATTTCCTTTGGGGGAGTCACCCAGCAGATCTTGGGGATTTGCTTTTGCATGTGCTTGTTAGCTTTTATTAATTCCAGTTATTCTGTTTAATTCTAATAATCTTTGCATATTTTCCTTATTGTTCCCCATGCAAACAAAAGTTCTTTGCTGCTACAGACAATAAAGATGACATATTTAATTCAAAAAGTACCAATTTTATTATATATGCTACTAGAGGGAGCACATAATCAACAAAGTAAATGGTTATTGCTTCCTTATTTCTAGCATGGAGTTGGGCTCAGCATTTTAATATATTACCCCATTCGAACTTGAGAACACCCCTCTGAGGTAGACATTGTTGTGTCCATACATAAGATAAGGAATTGGGGCTTGGAGGTTCTAAGTGATTTACAGATGAAATGCTGAGATTCAAGTAGATCTGATTCCCTGGAATTCTTAACTAGACTCTGGTGCCTCTTCTTATTTACCTAAAACAATTGATTTCTCCAAGCATCCTAGGGTTGATCCTGTTTGCCTTCCATCTAAAGGGGAGAAAGTGATGGGCACATGTAGGGGATACATCTAAGAACCCATAGGCTACTGTGTATTGATTCCGGTTTGTGGGTGACACTCCACTCTTCCTGACTGTTTTAAATAATGAGGTCAAAAAGAATAAGATCAAGTTGTCCCCACTCACTTTGTGCAGACACACTCATGTTTGAGTGACAGAGGTAAACAAACATGTAAGTGTGTCTGGGGTCTGTAGAAATTAGGTGGAAAACAGCTTCTGCCTTTTCTAGTTCCTCAGGACAGTCGCAGCAAGAGTGAGTCAGGGAGAGAGTCTCCGAGCTCCACATTTTCTGTGGTTACTTTATATCATACCTCAGATATACATAACTAAATTGTCACTTCCTGGACCTTTCTTTCCCATGTGGCATTTCCTCCAAAGCGAGTGGAGCTGGAAGAGGACAGCACCTGGCAGGCCGCCTGTGGGCTACTCAACCCCGCAGTAGTAAATACGGAGCCAGGACTTGGCATCTGGTTGGATCCTGTCCATTATACGCTGAAATTATTGTGGAGGGAATCTTCCTATTTGCATTCTTTCTTCCCACTGTTTCCCTCCTGTCAGATAGGGACTCTGCGGAATATTTGGCATCTCTCTGATCTCTGTGCCGTGCACAGGCAGAATGCAGTGGGGATGTGGGGCACACTGTAAGGTGACCCTCAAGGGGGACATCCAAGCCACCACTCCCACGGCAGCTCCCTTCCTCATGCCAGCTCGGGCTGTTGTGAACGTTCAGTATGGCCACCTCTCTAAGCATCAAGCACAGGCATCAGTTCATGGAAGGCACTCAGCAAATGTTCACTTCAGTTCCCTCTTTGTTCACAATATTTTTGATGACTCTGATGAATTACTTTGTCTCAGAGCTCATATATACAGGGTATCCATAAAGTTCATGTGCAATTTAAAATAGCCAACTATTTTAATAGTCAACTATTAGTTAACTACTTTAAATTGCACATGAACTTCGTGGACACCCTGTCTAAATTAATCTTGAGTGTTTTTTCTCTACCACTACCCAGCTTTCTGCTCAAAGGCAGGTCCCTGGTCCTAGTGGTCCCTAAGAGTTTGGATGCTGGAGCAGGCTGACTACATTTACCTGCCTATTCGGTCACTACTGAGCTGTGTGACCTTGGAAGAGTCACTTAAACTTGCTGTGATTTGGTTTCTTCACTTGTAAAATAAGAGTAATATTAGTACCCACCTCACAAAATTATTTTGGAGATTTGAAGAGTTCACCCACATAACTGCTGAGAACACTGCTGGGCTTATACAAGTGCTCAATAATCATTAGCCATGTCTCTTCCTTAACTAGCACTTGCCCCCTGCCTTCTCAGTTGTATCTATAAGAACAGGAACGCTGATTGCTGCTGCGTTTATCATGTTCTGTTTTGGGGAAGAGAATAGGCAGTTATAAAGGAGGTACTATATGCAGGCACTAGCAGCTTGTGAGGGCCAAATGTAAAATCGGTTTAAAATGAAAAGCAAAACTGGTAAATAACATAAAAGTTACAATGATTCAAATCAATATGGGGAAATTTCCACAGTATGGAAAACCATCTTTGACCCTAGGGAGATAGTTTTGTTGAAGTTTCTGGGGACAAGTGATATAGAAGTAGTGATTTAACAAAAGAAGCAGATGCAACAGTCAGACTCTTCCAGATTATGTGGACTGTCCACAACAGGAGTACCAGATTTCCCTTCTCTCTGGAGCTTTCCTCTGATGTGCTTATTGGTGATTAGCTTTATGAACTGATGATTTTCTATGGG
Organism: Perodicticus potto; assembly: GCA_963574655.1. Classification (NCBI taxonomy): domain Eukaryota; kingdom Metazoa; phylum Chordata; class Mammalia; order Primates; family Lorisidae; genus Perodicticus; species Perodicticus potto. The sequence goes on from CAUYRH010064535.1 coordinate 58,942, forward strand.
GTATGATGTGAAAAGAACAGGGAAGCTTCTACCTAAAAGTGGCCTGTCTTCCCAGGGGCTGGCATGTGCATGAGGAGCTGGGCTCTGCCTCCTGCTGCTCTGCTGGCTCCTTTTATACTCACTGTAACTGCTTTGTAGCTCCTGGGCTGATCATCATTGGGCCCTTGCTCTTACTGTTCCCTCTGCTTGGAAACATTTACTTGCTTCTAAGAAAACTCACATACACACACACACAAAACAGAAAAAGAACAAACTGTGTGACCATTTGAAGACTCAGTTAAGTAAGTGCCTTCTTCATCACGTAAATCTCTCCGAGCATCTTCCCCTTCAACCAAAAGGTTGACTTGACCAAGCCTTTCCTGGCCAACCTCACTGTTAATGAAACCCATATGGAGTCCACTACCAGAGAGTATGGGAACACCTGTAGCACTGCATTACTCTATATTCCTTATGAACTAGGACTCTTTGAGCAGATGATTTTCTCTAAGAAAATATATCTAATCATCTCAGCTCCCCCAGAATCTAGCAAAGTTCCTGGAATATAATACAAAATCCATAAACATTTGTTGAAAAGACCAATGAATGAATGAATGAATGGGGCTAAAAGAACTCTTGGTCTTCAGAAAGCCAGGAATAGCAAACAGAAATCAACAATTTTTACTACTTTAAGCTGCTTGAGATGAGTAGTACTAAAAAAGAAGCTCAACTTCTTAGCTAAAATATTTTCTGACAAATTTATTTTATCTCATCTTTATTTCTGTGCCATACACTTGGATCAGTATATATTACATAAGGTGCTTAAGAAATGTTTGATGACTAGATGGTAGATTAAAGAGATTTCATTTTCAGCCACAGGATCTTGGTGCTGTCCTAGTAAGGAAAGTGGTCTCTTAGTCAGGAAACCTAGATGCTTTCCAGAGGATGGAATGGGGGCTACTACCCTGAAAACCCCAACACCAGTCAGACACATTAGCCATTCTGAGGCACAACCCCACAACCCAGGGAGGGCATCTCTTTCTCAGAACACCTGTAATATTTGAATATTATATTATTTCTTTTTCCTTTTCATGTATCAAGATCAGCTTTCTAATCAATACAAAGTCATATCATTGCAAAGTAATGAAAAATTAAATGAAAATTATTAATAGGTTTTGACATTCAAAATGGGGTTCTGCAGCAATAGTCTTGAACACAAGCATTATTGAGTGAGCATTTTCTAAATTCCTCTGGTACCCACTTAACATATAAGACTGTGTTGGTGGAAAACAATATGCAGTTTCACGTAAGGGAGAGAAGATGGGTACGTGAAAGAAAAGTTTGCACCTTCTAGGGATTGTGGAGAAGGGGAGGTGGAGCAGCAAGCCAAGAGAGGTGAGAAAGAAAACAGCCCCCTGAATGCCTCCTGTCTGAGTCTTCAAGGCCATAGCGGGTGTGGAGGGCACAACAGACAAGTCGGGACCACAGTGAGACCACAGGGATTCTTGGCGCACTCCTTGATTAGGATGGAGACAACTGGCCTTGAAAATACACGGGGGCCTTATGTAATTCAGAGTATGGAGTGGGATGTTGGATTGAGAAAGGGACAAGCTGGGCACCCGAATTTCCCCTTGTTCTCCCACAGCATGGATGACAGTTTGGGAAGGCACAAACCTGCCATAGGCCACTGGGGTGGAGGCTGAGATGACCTGCAGCCTCAGTACCAGAGTTGCAGATATGGCAGAGACTCAGAGGGGTCTCAGCAGTGAGAGCAAGGCGGGGCACTGGGCACGTCTTCAGGGAGGGGCCCCCATGCTCTGAGCAAGCCAAGCAGAAATAGACCACAAGTACATCAGCCACAGATGTCAGCTGCAGGCGCCAGCTGTGGATGGCAGCCATAGGGTGGTGCCAAGCATTCCTCAGCAGACCAGGCACCTCACGCCCAAGCACAAGTGCAAATCCAGGGGCTCCCTTCCCCCAGTGCCATGGGCAGTGGGACCTGGACAGAGGAGCAAGGAAGGGGAAAAGGACTCTGAAGAACTGAGTGGCAAAATTAGTTAATACAAAGATTCTGCATAAATGATTGGGTCAAACTAACTAAACTAACTTGGACTGAATGTAATTTTTTTTTCTTGCTACCCGAGCAGGTGGAAGGCTCATTAAAAAGAGAAACAACAACAACAAAAAACTAGATCAGGTATAAAGAAATAAAGAAGCTGATTTTCTTTGCATACCTGACCGGGTTATTTTGGGACTCTGCTACTCACAGGCAGTTTTGATCCTTGTCAGCTTAGTCATGGGGCTCAGGAAGGATGTGGTTTGCAAGGTAAAGCTAGAAGCAATTCCATTCAGCATCATACCAGGAAGGTTTCCAGGCCTTGGGATACTCTGTCCGTCTTGTCTCCATCTCGTCCTTTCTCACCTCTGAGCCTTCTCTTTCCTTCCATCCTCTCTTCTTTTATCTCTTGACTCTTTTCTCTTCCTCTCTGAGAGAGGACATGCTCGCAGGCGGCAGCTCTATCAGAACGGTTCCTTTGTGAGCTTTTCCCATGTCAGGAGAAGTCAAGCTGAACTGTTGTACATAAGCCCCGCAGGAAGCTCCTCTCTGATGGTGTTGCAGGTGCCCCCAAAGAGCCTTACAATGATACTATTGATTGAGCATATAGTTCCACTTCAGAGCCAAGAGAGAAATATGAAAGTCAAAGACAAAAACCCTTTAGAGGACTTCACATTAGCTGATGAATGTTAGTAAATTGAAGAAACCCTCAAAAAGTTTAGCAAGTGGAACATTCCTGATGTAATATGTTAACTCAAGTAACCTAATAGAATAACCATAAGGAAAAAACAAGTCATTCTCCCCTGATATAATTGGTATCTATAGTCATAGAAAGATGTGAAACTTTAGGTAAATAATGAATTGGAATGATCTGAAGTGCTGTTTTGACTAATAGTGGGGTCTCTGTTCGGAAATATGAACTGTTCTTGCCTTGAAGTTTTTCACACAAAAAATAATCCTGTTCCAGTGACATTTCTGAGTGTTTAGTAAGTAACACAGTCTTGGAAAATATGGGGGTAGATTAAAACCAAGCAATTTCAGGGCTCATCTGCAGGACAAAGACAAGCAGGTAATAAAACATCCCCGCTCTGCTTCCTCTTTAGCCTCTTTTATGTGAACTTTTAACCTAAGAATATTAAATTTAAAATCAAATTCAGTTTGAAGCGATTTTGAGCCACACAAGTGGGCAAGGATGGAGGGCTTTATATTAAGATGACTTCTTCCCTCAATGATAACTTCTTGGATGCCATAATCTACTGGTGAATACTAAGGAAGAGTAGCATTAATTAAGCCCCTACTGTGCCAGGCATGATACTTGTCATTCTTCTATATGACTTATTTCATTTAATCCTCACGACAACTTTAAGACTTGAAATGTTATCTCCATCCCACAGATAAGTGATCCTTCATTATGACCCTTGGATGAATGGAATTGCTTCTGGCTTTACCTTTTCTTCTCCTAAACCCTCTAGGAAGAGAAGCCTCCCTACCTTCCTTTCTAGAGATTTTATATACAAATTCTTATTTGCAATCCAGGTCTTCCTTCGTCCACTGATTCCCTAGTGATTCAATCACCATACAGCACCAGGGTTTTCCTGACATCAGAAAGAGGAGGATCAAAAGACAGATAAAGACAGTATGTAGATTTCAGGACTATAGCTATGAAATGCATCATTGGTACAAAAAGAACTAAGGGCCCTTTCTTTTACAAAGCAAAATTATATTGTCTAGTGTCTGATAAAGGGAGCAGAATTTCTCTGACATGCCACCCTCACTGCATTACCACTACCTTGTTGGCCTTTAATAAAGAATTGCCTAGGGAAAGAGTGTGGTCAGGTCCTTGGTCTCTGCTGCTGAGTTAAAAACAGGACTTTAGTTAGTTAGTGAAAAGAGGACATCGGTTTTGGAGCCCAGACAGACCTGGGCTTGAATCTCAGCTCTGACCTTGGGAAAATTACTTCAATTCTCTGAATCTTGGTTTCCTGGATGTCAAATGTCATGATAACACTAATCCATAGGGCTATGGGGGCTGAAAGGTTAACTATGCAAAGCTCTCGGCATGATGGGCGGCACAAAGTAGGCATTTGATAATTGTGTCCAATTCATTATCACAGATGTTCCTAAGATCCTTCTGCTTGCAGCATAAAATCACCAGCTGCTGAGACAATTCCCCAACCTCCTTATTATTCTGTTATTCACTGAACTTATGGCTGGAATGTCAGGCATATAGTTTACAGAACAAGTTCTTGATAAAATTTGTTGATTTTTAACACAAGGTATGTCTATGGGAATTTTCTTCTGTTTATGTTTCTTTATTGAATGATTGAAGTTACTCATAAACCTAGAATGAGCATTATGATGATTTTATATAATTTTCAGACTCTCAAAATAAATTGTATTTCTGTAATGAAAGTTAACCAGCTCCACTTTTGATAAACAGAAACCTTGGGGCTGTCCTCTTTTGTCATTGATGGTGATGGGGATGTTGATGTCATGAGAGCCTTGAATTGGGGAAGGCTATTTCTTCCTACTTGAATGCCCAGCTGTGCACCTGGGTTTGGTTGGAAGCAGGACTCAAAGTCTCAGACTCTGTCACTGCCAAGGCCCTGTCACTCCCAATGTGCACCTTTCCAGCTGTGGTCAATCATGCTTCTTCAAACAAATTATTCGGCAACGATTGATTGTGGCCCCCTCCCTTTGGATGGCCCATAACCACATCTGAGAGTTAGACAGAAATACTGCCTGACAGATAATCCACAGGGGGGCCAGAGGCTTACTGTGCAATATCTCCCAGCCAACTTACCAGTGTGGGATGTGCCGGGGGCCCATGCCTAACAAATGTGTAGGTGGTGACAAGGCCTGTGTGCCCAAATACTCTCTGCTTCCTGTCTGTGTATGGTTTCAGGGCTTTAGCATAATGGACAGCTAGACTTTTTATTCTAAGATACCATGTGCCTCCATCATACAAGAAAACAATTTTGTTAATTATCTGTCTTCAGCTCTTATAGAGCTGAATGATAAGCTCTATAAGGGCAAGATATTTTTGTTTAGTTTATTGCTATATCCAGAACCCAGAAGTGTGTCTAGCATAGAACGGGTGCTCAATTTATATCCATTGAATGAACAAATAAAGTGAGTTTGTTTTTTTTTAACAGTAATGGCTTCCCACAGTTTTCTTTAAGGGAAGAAAAGTTTTAGTAGAAATAAGCAGGTAGCAAATATGCTGATTATGAGAATTTGCTTTATTAAACCATGAAATGCTTCAGGATACCTGATTACCATTATTCCTTCTTTATTTTTATTTTGTCTTTTTTCACAAAGTGGTGCAATCCTAACTCACTGTAAGCTCAAACACCTGGCCTCAAGTAATCCTCCCACATCAGCCTCCTGAGTAGCTGGGACTAAAGGCACATGCTACCACTCCAGGATAACTTTTCTTATTTTTTTGTAGAAACAGAGGTCTTGCTATATTGTCTAGTCTAGTCTTGAACTCCTGGCCTCAAGTGATCCTCCCACATTAGCCTCCAAAGCACTGAGACTACAGACATGAGCCACCATGACTAGCCTTAAAAAGTTGTTCTTCATTCTGATGTTGAGTTGTGATGCAGTAACTGATGTCCTTTCCAGATTGTAAAACGACATTATAGTTGAGGGCAAATGTGCTCATTTTTATTTACTTCTACTATATCTATTTACTGAAGAATTTGGAAGGGCCACGTGGATTATTTGAATAAGAATTGGATTTTAGTAATTGATCTGTCAAAAGAAACGTGGTTCATTCTATAAAATTCAGTATGAGTTTGTTGTTTATATTTTGAATCATGGGAGTGATCTGAAGGAGGTTCTAGAAATATTTTGCCTTCTGATGATGTCTGAAGACCAGAAGAGTTTAAAATTTCTTTCTTCACTTCTTTAAAAGGATTTACTCCCTGTAATATCTATGTACAACTATCTCTGACCATGCCAAAAATCTGTTATTTTTCCACATGGCACCATCTCCATATGTTCCAGCTGTTGCTATTTAATGTGAGTTTACTTGTTTGACTATTTAACTTTCCTCTTCCTGGGCTAGCTTCTAAGCAGGGATTTATGTTAGTTTCATTCATGCTGCTTTCCCTGGTGCCTAGAATATTGCCTGGAATGTGCTTAGTGCTTGGCAAACAATTGCCAAGTAGATGAATTAGTTAAAATTTTCATTATGGATCCCAAGACCTGTACAAACATATCTTAGAGTAGAAGTGATGGTAAAAATAGGGCTTGGTCCCCTGGACATCCAGAAGGAGGTCTAGCCTTGGACAGACAAGCCAGGTCCACTCTTTTCCAGATGTGTTGCCATCAGGAATTTAATCTCCCCAAGTCTCAGTTTTGATATTTGCAAAACAGGAATAACAGTAGCTATTTAATAAAATAGTTAAGAGATTGCATGAGATGAGGGATATAAATATACTTTACACAAACTACTAAGACTTACAAAAACATCAGTTTTCTTCCCGCTTTGGTATACATGTCTAGTAATAGAATGAGAGAACTAACCAATGACTTAATTCGAGTTGTCTGCTAAAGAGGCTATCAGTGGATGCTCTGTTGTCACAGTAGCTCCAAAAAGGAAGATGACTTTTCCATGAAATAGCAGGGGACAGGGAAATTATCAGAATCCTCTAAGGAGCCTTTAAAAACTATATTTGCTTGGCTGGGCGGATGGCTAATGCCTGCAATCCTAGCACTCTGGGAGGCCGAGGTGGGTGGATCACTTAAGCTCAGGAGTTCAAGACCACCCTGAGCACAGTGAGACACCATTTCTGCTAAAGATAGAAAAATTAGCTAGACATTGTAATGAGTGCCTGTACTTCCAGCAACGTGGGAGGCTGAGATAAGAGGATCACTTGAGCCTAAGAGTTTGAAGTTGGTGTGAGCTATGATACCACAGCACTCTGCCCAGGGCAACTGGGTGAGACTCTGCCTCAATAAAATAAAATAAAATAAAATAAAATAAAATAAAATAAAATAAAATAGAATAAAATAAAATAAAATGTTCTTAAGTGTAATAGCTGTATTGCTTGTTCACAATCATTTGTCTCCCCTGCTACTCCCAGAGCTACCATATATGATATGCTTTCCTGAAGGTAGAATTTAGTCCTCACCCATGAATACTGAGCATAGCCACAGATTTGCCTTAGTCAATGAATTATAAGTGGACATAATGCATGCATGCCACACCAGTATAGAAACCTTAGATGAGCTGGCGTAGTTTGGCTTGGCACCCCTTTGGTCTTCTGCCCTTAGTTTTGAGAAAAGCATGCCCTAGTTAGTGGACACTCCTTCAGCCTGGGTTCTGTGATGAGAATACACATGCTTCTAGGTCAAGCCCAACAGAGCTGCAGCACATTCATAGCCCTCATGAAACAAGAGCAAAAACATTTGTACGAGCCACTGAGATGTCCAGGTGCTATGTTACCTGGACACAGAAACTAACTAATACACCAGGACCCACTCCATGTCCACTGAAGTACATTCCTTGAGACTAAGGTATCTGTGTTTTTTAAATGGATCTTTATGTGATTCTGACAATTAATCAGGTTTGGGAGCCACACTCCTGGACTAAGTACACCCCCTTTTCTCCTTCCTGCCACCTGCCTATGTGAACAGGGCTTGACTAATGCCTTCACAGTTCCTATAACTCAGCTAAGAGCATTCCTGGTTGTCAGGCCAGTAGGAAAAGAAAAGAATGCTCCTCTGCTTTGGAGATTGTGATAAAATGTGGTACAGCAGAGACTGAATTAAGGTCACCTGCCCTCTTCTCTCTAGCACTTTATTGGGAATGTGATAGAATAATTTATTACTGCAAAGGCAAGATAAAACCTATGAAGGACATACTCTGTTATAGGCCAGATGGTTTGGATTTGTATGTAGTAATTATTCTAGTTTCTGACAATCCCTAATAAGTCTGCCTATATTAGCTACTAAATTATTATTGGCTAATCAATGCCTAGCAGATCTGCCTGCAGACAAGGCCTTGAGGCACCTACAGGAGAAGAGAGCACTGTCAATGGTCAGTGGTGGAAACAAAGCCTGTGGTTCCAAGGAAAACTTTTCATTTCACTTACTGAGATCTCAACAATAAAACCAGAGTCTGCATGTTTGGAGTCTGCAGAATAATGACATTTTATTTACTGAGCACTTGTAATTAGCCCATATGAAAGACCACGAACAAGGATCAAATCACTTTATTTTACATGACTAAAAAAACTTTATTAAAACTTGTTGCACAGTCTTTCATAACCATGGTTTTCTCTTGATAATGATTATGTGGAGGACCAGATGTGTAATAAATAATTTCACATCTTTTAATGTTAGTTATGTTCTAGTAAGGATGCTACCTGGTTTACTGGTTTGAATATTTTGGAGGGTTTTTTTTTTTTAAATGAAGAGAGAACAAAGGATAGGACAATGTTTAAATTATTATATTTTATGACATAAAATTAAAACTTGAGTTTTTGTCCTAATTTTGTCTTAGCTGGATTGATTGTGTAAGTTGTAGCTAACTATTGTCTTCATGATATAAAGTAAAATTTCCGTAGCCTCAGGATTATGGTCAATAGGATAAAAAGCTATTTTACACACTGTACTATGGCCAAGAGGACTTTTGAAAAGCATATTATTATACAGCTGAGAATTAATCATTTGGAAACCCCTGAGCTCTTTTTTCACTACACAGGTATCAACTAGATCCAATGGTACAATCATGCATGACAAGCAAAGAGAATACAATAGGCTTCTAGTACATTTATTTTATCAGCACAAGAAACTTGGGAATATTCCATATTCAAATATATTGAAATGGAAATAGTTAGAGCCAAAAGCTATGTAAATCCCATTGCCCCGTAAAAATGGACATCTACATTCCTTTGAATGCAGCTTTCCTTAGGTCCTGTTCCCCATGACTCCCAGAAGTATAAAACTGATAACTATATCTAATCACCCCCTACAGAAGAGACTTGGCAACCAGGATTCATATTAGCTTCACTTACTCTTTTTTTTTTTTATAAGAGTGATAACATAAGTAAATTTTGGGGGGGATAATAAAATCTCAACCTGAAACTTTTGGAGGGGGTCTGGGATGCTCCACTAATAATTAGTATGCTTTCTTATAGGCCCTGCTGGAGGTGTTAGCTTGTAAGGTGAGAGGGCAGAGTTGAATGTGCCACTTTTAAAAATAAAACCTGAGTATGAGTTTGTTTGCTTGCTATTTGCCATTTCTTCTAAAAATGAAAATCCTAAATTCTTGGTAATTAAACTTTGTGCATATTTAGATGCTGTCATTCTATTTTACAAAGACATAATTTTTTTTTAAGTTCAGAAGGCACTTGAAAATTTATTGAAAGCAATAGGACTATCCTCCACAGAAATTTGAATTTTGAGGGATTTTTCTGGGGCTATGGAGTCCTGCTTAACAGACATTGCTTAATAGCTCACAAGATAAGGAAACCAGCATACTTAATGGATTTTCTGCCTCTCCATATAACTCTGGAATCAGTTTGTCAATATTCACAAAATAACTAGCTGGAACCTATGGCTAACCTCATACTTAATGATATTAGAAATTCAAAGCTTTTGCACTAAGATCAGTCACAAAGCAAGGATGTGTTTTCTTACCATTCTTTTTCAACATTGTACTGTAGGTTCTAGCTAATGCAATCAAATAAGAAAAGGAAATACAAGGTTTACAGATGGGGAAGGAAAAATAAAACTTGTCTCTATTCACAGATAACATGATCATCTACATAGAAAACCCTAAAGAATCAGCAAAAGCCTCCTAGGACTAAAGCTAGGTACCATGGTATGCATCTCTAGTCTCAGCTATTTCAGAGGGTGAAGTGGAAGAAGAGCTTGAGGCCAGGAGTTTGAGGTTAAAGAACACTGTGACTGTGCTTGTGAGCATACACTGCATTCCAGCCTGAGCAAAACAGGGAGATCACATTAGGAAAAAAGGAGGGAAGGAAGGAAGCAGGGTAGGAGGGAAGGAAAGAGGAGGGAGGGAAGAAAGGAGGGAAGGAAAGAAAGAGACGAGGAAGGAGAGTAGGAGGAAAGGAAAGAAGGAGAGAAGGAAGGAAAGAAAGATGAAGAAAGAAAGAAAAGGAGGGGAAGGAAGGAAAACCTGCTGTAATTAATAAGCAACTATAGCAAAGTTGAAAGATACAAGGTCAAAATACAAGCAAAAGTCACTTTCTTATATACCATCAATGAACGAGTAGAATTTGAAATTAAAAAACACAGAATCATTTGCATTAACACTCCCCAAAATGAAATGCTAAACAATGTACAACATCTATATGAAAACAGCAATGAAACTCTGATGAAAGAAACCAAAGAAGAACTAAATGTATATAAGGATGTTTCATAAACGTGAACAGGAAGACTCAATATTGTCAAAGATGTCAGTTCTTTCCAATTTTATCTACAGATTCAATGCAATCTCAATCAAAATCCCAGCTAGTTATTTTGTGAATATTGACAAATTTATTCCAAAGTTATATGGAGAAGCAGAAGATCCAGAACAGCCAGCACAATGTTAAAGGAGAAGAAGAAAGCCAAAGGATTAACAGTAATGACACTATAAAACTATCATAATCAAGACAATGTGGTATTGGTGAAAGAATAGAGAAACAGATTAATGGAACAGAATAAAAATCTACAAATAAACCCACATAATATAATCAACTGGTCTTTGACAAAGGAGCAAAGGAAATACAATGGAGCAAAGAGAGTCTTTTCACAAATGATGTTGGGACAGCTGGACATCCGCATATTATTAATGACTCTAGACACAGACCTTACACCGTTCACAAAAAATAACTTAAAATGGATCATAGACCTAAATGTAAAATAAAAACCCTAAAA
>CAUYRH010064540.1:0-39314 GCA_963574655.1 Perodicticus potto
ATTTCTGAGGTGTCTGTTGTTATTTCTCCTTTATCATTTAGAATTGATGATATTAGGGATTTTACTTTTCTTTTTCTGGTTAGGTCAGCCAAAGGTTTACCAATTTTGTTAATCTTCTCAGAAAAACCAACTTTTTAATTTTTTGAAACAGAGTCTTGAACAGTCACCCTGGGTAGAGTGCCATGGCATCACAGCTCACAGCAACCTTAAACTCTTGGGCTTAAGTGATTCTCTTGCCTAAACCTCCCAAGTAGCTGGGACTACAGGTGCCTGCCACAATAGGCTGGCTATTTTTTTTGTTGTTGTTGCAGTTGTCATTGTTGTATTACCTGGCCTGGGATGGACCCGCCAGCCTCAGTGTGTGTGGCCGGCGCCCCACCCACTGAGCTATGGGTGCCACCAAAAAACCTACTTTTTGATTCATTGATCTTCTGAATGATTGTTTTGTTTTCAATTTCATTTAATTCTGCTCTAATTTTGGTTATTTCTTTTCTTCCACTGTGTTTGGGGTTGGAATCTTCTTCCTTTTCTAGTTGCTTGAGATGACCCATTAAGTTGCTGACTTGCTCTCTTTCTGTTCTCTTCAGGAAGGCTTGCAACACTATAAATTGCCCTCTTAGGATTGCCTTTACAGTACCCCACAGGTTTTGATAATTCCTGTCTTCATTGTCATTTGGTTCCAAACATTTGTTAATTTCCTTCTTAATCTCATCTTTGACCCAGCTATCATTCAGCAGAAGGTTAGTTTCCATGACTCTGTTTGAGTATGGAGATCCCTATTGTTGTTGAGTTCAACTTTTATTCTGTGATGGTCTGAGAAAATATAAGGAATAATTTCTATTCTTTTAAATTTGCTAAGGTTAGACTTGTGACCTAAGATGTGATAAATTTTAAAAGGAAGATGTTCCATGGGCTGATGACTTTTTATCATTAACAAAAATTGATTCTCACTGGATAAAAGATTTAAACTTAAGACAAGAAACTATAAAGATACTTAACACTTGAAGAAATTGGCCTGGGAGAATATTTTATGAGGAGAACCCCCCCAGGCAATTGAAGCAACAACAAAAATATATTACTGGGATCTGATGAAACTAAAAAGCTTCTGTACGGCCAAGAACACAGTAAGTAAAGTAAGCAGATAGCACTCAGAATGGAAGAAGATATTTGCAGGTTATGTTTCTGACAAAGGTTTGATAACTAGAATCCACAGAGAACTCAAACTAATTAATAAGAAAAAAACAAGTGATCCCATTTTATTGTGGGCAAGAAATTGGAACAGAAGCTTCTCTGAAGAAGACAGGCACATGGCCTACAGACACATGAAAAAATGCTTATCATCTTTAATCATCACAGAAATGCAAATCAAAACCACTTTGAGATATCATCTACCTCCAATAAGAGTACCTCACATAACAAAATCCCAAAACTACTGATGTTGGCATGGATGTCGAGAAAAGGGAACACTTCTGCACTGCTGGTGGGAATGTGAGCTAATACATCCCTTTAGGAAAGAAGTTTGGAGAACACTTAGGGAACTAAAAGTAGACTTGCCGTTTGATCCTGCAATTCCTCTACTAGGTAGATATCCAGATGGCCAAAAATCATTTTACAACAAAGATATCTGCACCAGAATGTTTACTGTAGCCCAATTCATAATTGCCAAGTCATGGAAGAAGCCCAAGTGCCCATCAACCCATGAATGGATTAATAAATTCTGGTATATATACACCATGAAATATCATGCAGCCATAAAAAAGATGGAGACTTTACCTCTTATGTTTACCTGGATGGAGCTAGAACATATTCTTCTTAGTAAAGTATCTCAAGAATGGAAGAAAAAGTATCCAATATATATTCAGTACTATTATGAAACCAATATATAATCACCCACACCTTCTTACGAAAGACAAACACAACTACAGACCAGAATGAAGGGGAAAGAGGAGGATGAGGGGAAGGAGGGGAAGAAAGGGAAGGAGACGGAAGGAGAGGAGATGGGATGGGAGGAGAAACAAGAAGAAGGGAGGAGGTGGCTGGGGAGAGGGAGGGCAATCAGTGGGACCTCCCTATAGTGCATGTTGCAAGGGTACATGTCAAATCTACTAAAAGTAGAGTATAAATGTCTTAACACAACAATTAAGTAAGAGAGGTGAAGGCTATATTATCCAGTTTGATGTAAGCATACCAAAATACATAAAATCAGCACATTGCAACCCATAAATGCATTAATGTACACAGTTATGATTTAATAAAAAAACTGTTAAGAGTAAAAAAAAAAAAAGCATCTTTCTCACTGGAGTTAGTTGGCATTTCATTGGGGTTTTGATTTGCATTTCCCTAATGATAGAGATGTTGAAGATTTTTTCATGAGTTTGCTGGCCATTAGTCTATCCTCCTTTAAAAAGTTTCTGTTCATGTCTTTTGCCCACTTTTTAATGGGCTTGTTTGATTTTTTCTTGTTGATATGCTTGAGTTCTTTGCAGGTTATCAGCCTTTTATCAGATATGTAGAATGCAAATATTTCCTCCCATTCTGTGGGCTATTTATTTATTTTTTTGAGACAAAGTCTCACTCTGTCACCCTTGGTACAGTGCCGTGGTGTCATTGCTCACAGCAACCTCAAACTTTTGGGCTCAAGCAATCCTCTTGCCTCAGCCTCCCAAGGAGGTGGGACTACAGGCATGCAACACCACACTCGGCTAGTTTTCTATTTTGGGTAGAGATGGTGCCTCACTCTTGCTCAGGCTGGTCTCGAACTCCTGAGCTCAAGCAATCCACCTGCCTCAGCCTTCCAGAGTGTTAGGATTACAGTTGTGAACCACTGCATCCAGCAAGTGGGCTATTTACTGATTATATCCTTGGCTGTACAGAAACTTTTTAATTTGATCAGGTCCCACTTGTTTATTTTTGTTGTTGCTGTGATTACTTTTGAGGTCCTTCATAAAACTTTTCCCAAGATTGACATCTTCAAGAGTTTTCTGAACATTTTCTTCTAGAATTCTTATAGTATTGTGCCAAAAGTTTAAGTCTTTTATCCATCATGAATTAATTTTTTTGAGTGCTGAAAGGTGCAGACCTGTTGCACATGTTTTACATGTGGCTACCAAGTTCTCTCTCACCATTTATTGAACAGAGATTATTTTGCTCAGTGTATATTTTATCTGTTTTGTCAAAAATCAGAAGGGCATATGAGGATAGTTTCACCTCTGGATTCTCTGTTCTGATCCATAGGTCTATCATCTCTGTTTTGTGCCAGTACCATGTTCTTTTGGTTACTTCGGACTTGTAGTACAGCTTGAAGTCCAGTAAGATGATATCTCCTGCTTTGTTCTTATTACATAATGTTTCATTGGCTACTCAGGGTTTTTTCTGGTTCCATATAAAGCACAGAACCATTTTTTTAAGATCTGTGAGTAATGGCATTCTTCATTCTTGAAGTATAATAAAAAGAACAATTTTTCTTTTATAACTATAAAAATTATAACACTAAAGTTATTTTTAACTGTTTTCTAAAACACCAGTATACAAATATATCTATGGTGAAGTTTTAGATACATATTTATTGTATCATCAAATGATTGTATACTTAGTTTATTAACTTTATAGATGACATGTAGTACCAATTGTCATAATAATCTGTAATAACTTTTTGTCCCCAGATTGCTCAGAGAACACAATTATTTTGTCAATCATATAAAAATAATAGTAAATGCTATCCTTTATCCATGGGTCCCCACATATTACAGGACAGACACAGAATTTACTATAAGATTATTACCCACTCATAAATTGTTCCCAGACAATCCCACATACTGAATCTGCGATTGTCATACTCCATCAAAGAGTATTAGTCTATAAACTTTTTCATCAAATACAGCAAGATTTGAATATGAACCCTCAATCTGTTTATTCATAGATTATATACATATGCTATTAATCCACATGTTAAATATTGGTAAGTCATAATTTCTCTCATTTAAGATACAAATTAAATAGAAATTTAATATCTTTCCCCACACCTTAAAGACTCAATTTAGCAAATACAATTGTCTTTAAAAATCATTGCCCAAAAGGCAAGAAAGGGATACTTCTTCATCTACAGATGCAAACTGGTGCTTGGGGAAAGAACAACGATACCAGACTTACCAATGTTTGTTAAAGGTTTAGATCCAATATAACTGTATCCCAAAACTTCATTTTAGGATCCGTACCTTTCAGCACTCACAAAAATTAATTCATGATGGATAAAAGACTTAAGGCTTAGGCACTAAACTCTAAGAATTGTAGATGAAAATGTTCAGAAAAACTCTTAAAGATACTGACTTTGGGAAAGATTTTACAAAGACCTCAAAAGCAATCACAGCAACGACAAAAATAAATAAGTGGGACCTAATCACATTAAAAGTTTCTGTTCAGCCAAGGACACAATCCATAAACAGCCCACAGGATAGTAGAAAATATCTGCATGCTATACATCTGATAAAGGCCTGATAATCTGCAAAGAACTCAAGTTTATCAGTCATTTCAAAGACTGGGAAGTGGCTACTGGTTGAGATTATTCTTGTAACTGCTTCCACATGATAGTGGTGATACCTACCCAGAATATAACTTTTGGTGGAACGAGATGAATAGCTATGAAATAATTTACAAACATGTAAGATTACCATAGGTATAGGTTAAAAATCAATTCTAGAAATGTATGCAGATAATTATGTTAATGCATACTAGCTGGATGATACCTAGAGCAGTGCTCTGCAAACTTCATTATTCCCATCAATCAATTGGAGATTCTGCTAATATGCAAGTTAAGATGCATAAAGTCTGAGGGGAAGCCTGAAATGAAATCTACATTCTAACAAATGGGTAATGCAGATGCTGCTGGTCCATGCACTATACTTATAGAAGAACTTAGACAAACCAGAAATAAAAATCTATAATACAGAGAGAGGTCTAGAAAGGTGACAGCTAGGCACCCTCCATCAGAAATAATGCAAATTTCTAGATAAATATAAATTAGGAAGAAATTGCAGTTTAAAAAACCTAAAGCAATTAGAGTAACAAAGTATTTATACATATATATGTATGTATATATATATTTTCTACATTCACCCATATAGTTTTAAGTAAGGTCAAATACAGCCTCAATGAAAGAAATGGGTTAGCTCACTAGGATTTTAAACAGTAGCCTCCTCTGAGACAAGGGAGTAAAAGCAGAGCTAGATTCTGTTCTAGTTACTCTGTACAGGCATGAGACAGAAAGGCTGCAACACGTACAAAAGCCACTAATTACTACCTCTACTAGAGCAGATGTCTCTGTTATCTATATGCCCTTCGCAGGGTACATGCTGGACTTATGTAGTAACCTTGTAACTTCTCTAACCTTCTGTCGGCTTTGAGGACAGGTAGCCCTGTACCAAGGGCACGGGCCAACCTACCTTTCCCTGAATCACAAAACTTTCACGTGCACCCAAGCCCTAAAATGTATAAAAGAAAGGCCAGAGACTAAGTTGGTGGGCTCAGTTTTTAGGACACTAGTCTGCCGAGTCTCCTGGCCAGTGAATTAAGTTCCTTCCTCTTCCAATTGGGGCCTGTGGTCTTCTGTCTGTGTGGGCTCCTGCTACCCTCAACTATCACACACCGTTAGACAATGAGAATGACTATCTATATACAGAAAAGGCAAGAGGGGAAAATGCTGTAACTCAATGCAGTCATTGGGCAACAGAATATAACTAGAAGGTGCCTAGCTGAAGGAAGTGGTTGGAGTGACAAGAAAGTAACAAAAATCAAGCTAGAAATGGTTAAGATGCAGCCCAAGTAGATCAGTGAATGGGACCAGTTAAGTGAATGTTATCTCAATTTTGGAACATAAAAGAAGTAAATTGGTGAGCTCATGAAATACAAAACAAGCACAGTGCGTATTTTCAATTGATAGAAGGGGCACCTAATGAAGATCCTGAATTTCCATAAAAATGGTTTTACTGTGAAAATAATCATTAATAAAAATAAATGTTTTAATATGAAATGATATAGATTACAAAGGATACAGCAATTCTACCACAATCATTTATTAATCTGTAAGCTACAGTATAAAACTGACTACAAAAGTGTGACCAAATATATCCTAAAAAAATTACTATTTGCATCCTACACCAAAAGTGAAGGACACTCAAGAGATCAGGAATTGATAAAATAAGATGATACATGAAGAAATTACAAACACTGCTCAATTACATACATAAAATCTGTCTACATTATAATTTAATTTATGAATCTTAAATAGTTCCATCTGTGAAAGTATAACACTTCATAAACTCTTTGATATTATAAAATATGTTCTATAAAATACATGTCATACTTTACATTCCTTCTAAGACGCAGGAATTTAGAAATGTTAATCCCTGCTAAAGTATGCCAACAGACCCAAAGTGATCAATCAAAGCTGGTTCCATTTTGAAACCAATCCAAACAGCATGTATTCAATCAAATCATTCGTTATATCTATCAACCCCCCCCCTAATATTGTTTATGTAACAGTACTCTTTTCTAGTTTATCATTTCAAAAATGCAAGAACTTTGCATTAGCTTAATTTTTTAAATAGCTCATTCAAAAAATTTGTTTCCCCTAAACCATAAATAAAATGTAATCAGTAGAGGACCTTCCTAAGGTGAGAACAGACTATGGTTTTTCAAGCCTATATTATTACTTCTTTGTATGAAAACCTTTGTCTAATTTTATTTTAAAATATTCTCTCCAATTTTTTAATAGCTTTTTTCTAAAAGGGAAGGGAAAAGAGCTCTTCCAATAAAAATTTACTTTTATGAAAAGCTTTCTCTGACCCAAACAAGACCAAATCAAGTGAGTTCATTCTGTACTCCCACAGCAGTGAGCATTTCCATCCTAGCAATACCCACACTTAATTAAAACTGCCTATTTAATTATTCATTTAAATTGTACCATAATTATCTGTCATAAATGCACAACATAGTGCAGTGGATAAATGTGGAATGTCTGAAACCAGACTAGCAGATCTGAATTCCATCATTTTACTATATACTAGCTGTGTGACTTGGGGCAAATCTTTCTTTTTTCAGTTTGCTTTTCTGTAAAACAAAGATGATACTAATAACACCACCTTCACTTCACAGGTTGATGAGAAAGAATTGAATGAGTTAATATATGTAGAACTTGGAAATGTTCCCAGCACACAGTAAACATACAATAATTGATAGCCATTTTTATTATCATTTTTCCAGTTACAGATCATTATGTCTTACAAATTGAGAGGGCAGGGAGCATGTCTGATTGTTTCACAGTTAAATTCTCAGAACAATGGCTGGTACATACATAGCAATGACCAATAAATGAGAGATGGATGAGAAGTTTCAGCTGCTAAATCTTTAAAATGCTGCAGAGTTTTAGAAACTATAAATGTTCCATCAGTTCTTCATATAACACACAGAGAAAGAAGGATGATAAAGTACTAGCTTATCTAACTGGGTTGAGCAAGTAACCCCAGGTTCCTAGTATTAAAAGAGCTACAAGATTTCCCATAAAGTACTGAAACCCTATAACCTCTACGTGGGCAAAGCCCATAGAACCATCCAAAAGCCATAAGCCAACAGAAAGCTCCAGATGAGGCCTAAGTTATGAGTGGTTTTGCTTCAAAGTCATAAGAAATAAAAATAAAAATAAGTAGGAATAAAACAAGTTCAAATGATAAATTGAACTTCTATTTATACTCTAGATCTATTTTTCTAGATATTTACCAAAATAAATAAATATCTAGATAAATAAAGGTTACACTCTTAAAACAAATCCTTGAATGTGACTCTCTCTCTCAATTGAACACACCTATAAAAAAGCCAAGTGGGTTGACTTGATGATAACCATTGGTTATCTGTGAACAGAAACTATGTCTTCACCATTCACTACTCTACCACAGTAGCAAGAACACTAATGGACATCTAGTACATGATTAATAAAATCTGTTAATTTAGGGGTGGAGCAAGACGGTGGCCAAATAACAGCTTCTTTGTAAACAGGCGCAGCGAGACTGGGGAGGGAAGACTTTAGGCATCTCGGGCTTCTGGGCTCTGCCCAGAAACATCCCTTTGAGGACTCAAGGAGACAGCGAGAGACTTCTGGAGCCCAGAAGGAGGACAAAAGCAGTGGAGAACTGGCAAGTGGTTGCATTCAGGTGATGGCTGCCACTGTAGTATCAACAAAAACAGCGAGACTACGAACAGGAAAGGCCTTTCCTATGGGTTGCTTTGTTTTTTGTGGACTTGGGCACTCAGCTGAATTACTTGGGAGAAGTTGGGTGAGAGTGCGGATGACTTTAAGCGTTGTCTAGGGCCCCAAATTGAGTTGTTGAGCCAAAACAGAACTAATAGTGTTTGACTGTGGGCTGCATAGCAGCCATATGGGAGATCTGCCCCTGCAGGCTCTGCACTCAGGGTTGTAGAGCTAGGCTTGGGCTTAAAGACCTTGGGCGAGTGATCTTGTGACTCAGTAGGCCAAAGGCTGTGACTGAGATGCTAGGGAAGAGCAGAGCATTCAGGGTTGGGCAGCAGAAAGGCTGCCTTGCAACCTGGGCCATCTGGGGCATAGAGTAAGACCAGTTTGGGTGCACCGGATAAGCGAGCAGCCACTTCAAGAGAGATCCCAGCGACAAGTGCTTTCCTGGGTATGCTCCTTAGCCAAGGTTAACAGTTTAAAGTGTCTTTTAAGGGGGCTGAGGAGAGATTTAGGCTCTCAACCCAGCAGGGTATGAGAAATCAGCAGAGGCCTCCAGTCTCCATCTCATACAGCTGTATTGTGATTGACATTTCATACCCCAGAAGATCACCTGTTGCCCCGACACCAGACAACATTCAGCAAGATATATATACTGCTGTGGTTTTTAATTTCAACATTTTCCCTTTGTCCTTTTTTTTTTTCTTCTTTTCTTTCATTTTTCTAGTTTAAATATAATTTTCCATTGTTGCCCTCCTTAATAATAAGAACTTCATTTCTGCTGGTGTTTCTGCCACTATTATTTGATTTTCTTTCCAATTTTACCCTGTAAGGTTTCCTGTTTGTTTGTTTTGGTTTGATTTTTAGTATTTCTGTATTTCCTCTCTATTTGGTAGAGGTCAGGTACTGTGTCTGCTCAGGCTAGCAAAGAGCTGCTGACCTCAAGGGAACCAATCACCCAACCCAGCACCAGAGGTTGTGGGTTTTTAAGGGTGGGTCAAATTACCCTACTATACACCTTTATTACTCCTGTCTCCCTCTTTCTGTGTCACACTTCTTTTTCTTTCTTTAATGAATTTTCTTATTTTTCTTTCTTTATTTTTTTTGCAGAGACGGTCTCACTTTATCACCCTCGGTAGAGTGCTGTGGCGTCACACAGCTCACAGCAACCTCTAGTTCCTGGGCTTAGGTGATTCTCTTGCCTCAGCCTCCCGAGTAACTGGCACTACAGGCACCCACCACAACACACAGCTTTTTTTGTTGTAGTTTGGTCGGGGCTAGGTTTGAACCCGCCACCCTCAGTATATGGGGCTGGTATTCTACTCACTGAGCCACCGGCACCGCCCTGTGCCTCATTTCTTTTTGTCAATATTCCCTTTTACTCACCCTCTCTTCTTTCTCTTTTTTAAAACATTTTTTCCCCTTCTTGCTCTTTAATCTTTTCATCCCTTTGGTCCTGTACCAAAAAGGATTCATCAAAATCTTCAGCCAAAGGCACAGTAACTTAAAGAGCAAGAGGAAGTGAAAGGAAAATTAGGGCAAGGAAACAGATAAAAGAGAACACTCATGAGGAAGAATCAGCAGAAAAATCCTGGCAACATGAAAAACCAGTCCAGAGTATCCTACCACCCCCCACCCATAAGGGACCATGAGGTAGCTACTGCAGAGGATTCCACCTATAAAGAAATGTTAGAAACGACAGAAGGGGAATTTAAAATACAGATG
This sequence comes from Perodicticus potto, assembly GCA_963574655.1. Taxonomy (NCBI): domain Eukaryota; kingdom Metazoa; phylum Chordata; class Mammalia; order Primates; family Lorisidae; genus Perodicticus; species Perodicticus potto. The sequence goes on from CAUYRH010064540.1 coordinate 9,965, forward strand.
ATGAAAATAATGAAGGGAATGATGGAAACAATGAAGGAAATTGCTGATAAAGTGGAAAATAATGAAAAGGAAACCTCAAAACAGAATCAAATAAGAGATGAACGATATGAAGAATATATAAAGGATATATAGCAGATCTGAAGGAATTAAAGCAGTTAGTTAGGGAACTTAAAGATGCAAAAGAAAGTATCCACAACAGATTAGATCATGTGGAAGAAAGAATCTCAGAGGTAGAGTACAAAGCTATTGAGATAACTCAGTTAAAGTGGCAGAAAAGAAAAGAGAGAAAGCAGAATATTCACTGACAGAATCATGGGACGTCATGAAGTGTTCAAACATACGAGTTATAGGTATCCCAGAAGGGGAAGAAGAACACCCCAGATGAATGGAAGCCATACTGGAGAATATTATAAATGAAAATTTCCCAAATATCACCAAAGATTCTGACACACTCCTTTCAGAGGGATAGCGGAGCCCAGGTCACCTCAACTCCAAGAGAGCTTCTCCAAGCTCTATTGTGATGAACCTATCCAAAATCAAGACAAAAGAAAAGATTCTTCAAGCTGCCAGGAGTAAGCGCCAGTTGACCTTCAGGAGCAAACCCATCAGGGTGACTGCAGACTTCTCTAATGAAACTTTTCAAGTCAGAAGACAATGGTCATCTACCTTTAATCTACTTAAACAGAACAATTTACAGCCCAGAATTCTATACCCTCCTAAGCTAAGCTTTAAAATTGACAGAGAAATCAAATATTTTACTGATATGCAAACACTGAGGAAATTTGCCACAACAAGACCAGCTCTACCGGAAATACTTCAACCTGTTTTATACACTGACCATCAAAATGGACCAACAGCAAAGTAAGCACTCAAAAATTAAAAGACCGAACCTAGCTTCCACAATGACACAAAAGATAAAACTAAGCAATGGACTGTTACAAAATAAGATGAATAGAATGTTACCACACTTATCAATTATCTCAATAAATGTTAATGGCTTGAATTCCCCACTGAAGAGGCATAGATTGGCTGATTGGGTTAAAAACACACAAGCCATCCATTTGCTGCCTGCAGGAAACACACCTAGCCTCAAAAGACAAATTAAGACTCAGAGTTAAGTGTTGGAAGACAATTTTTCAGGCAAACGGAATTCAGAAGAAAAGAGGGGTTGCAATTTTATTTTCAGATACATGTGTATTTCAAGCAACTAAAGTCAAAAAAGACAAAGATGGTCACTTCATACTGGTCAAGGGAAAAATACAAGAAAACATTTCAATTTTGAATATTTATGCACCTAACATAAATGCTCCCAGATTCCTGAAACAGACCTTAATTAGTCTGAACAATATGATATCCTATAACACCATAATAACAGGGGTCTTTAACACTCCTCTTACAGAGGTGGACAGATCCTTTAAGCAGAAATTAAACAAAGATATAAGAGACTTAAACAAGACCTTAGAACAACTGTGCTTGATAGACGTACACAGACCACTCCATCCCAAAGATAAAGAATATACGTTCTTCTTATTGGCCCATACAACATTCTCCAAAATTGATCATATCCTAGGACATAAAACAAACCTCAACAGAATCAAAATAATTGAAATTGTACCTTGCATCTTTTCAGACCACAAGGAATTAAACGTGGAATTCAACTCAAACAAAAACGTTCAACCCCAGACAAACTCATGGAAAATAAACAACCTTAGGCTGAATGACAGTTGGGTGCAAAAAAAATAAAAAAGGAAACTATTAATGTCCTTGAGCATAACAACAATGAAGACACAAGCTACCAAAACCTGTGGGATACTGCAAAAGCAGGCCTGAAAGGAAAATTTATCGCTTTAGATGCCTACATCCGAAAAAGAAAGGAAGCACATCAATAAACTCACAAGCCATCTTATGGAATTGGAAAAAGAACAATCTAAGCCTAAATCCAGCAGAAGAAAGGAAATATCCAAAATTAAATCAGATATTCATGAAATTGAAAACAAAGAATCATTCAGAAAATTAATGAAATAGAGAGTTGGTTTTTTGAAAAAAATAAATGAAATAGATAAACCTTTGGCCAAACTAAAAATAGAGAAGCAAAATCTCTTAGTAACCTCAATCAGATATGATAAAGGGGAAATAACAACAGATGCCACAGAGATACAAGAGATCATTTCTGAATACTACCGGAAACTCTATGCCCAGAAATTTGACAATGTGAAGGAAATGAATCAATATTTGGAATCACACCCTCTCCCTAGATTTGGCCAGGAAAAAATAGAGCTCCTGAACAGACCAATTTCAAGCACTGAGATCAAAGAAATGATAAACAGTCTCCCAACAAAAAAAATGCCCTGGTCCAGATGGCTTCATATCTGAATTCTTAACAAACCTTCAAAGAAAAGCTTATTCCCATACTGCAGAAATTATTCCAAAAAACTGAGGAGGAGGGCGGCGCCTGTGGCTCAGTGAGTAGGGTACCAGCCCCATATGCCGGAGGTGGCGGGTTAAAACCCAGCCCCGGCAAAAAAAAAAAAAAACAAAACAAAACTGAGGAGGAAGGAATCTTCCCCAACACGTTCTACGAAGCAAACATCACCCTAACACCAAAACAGGAAAATACCCAACTAAAAAGGAGAACTTCAGACAATTTCACTAATGAATATAGATGCAAAAAATTCTAAACAAAATCCTAGCCAACAGATTACAGCTTATCATCAAAAAGTCATACATCATGATCAACTAGGTTTGCAGGGATGCAAGGCTGGTTTAACATACATAAGTCCATAAATGTTATTCACTTTATCAACAGAAGCAAAAACAAAAACCGTATGATCCTCTCAATAGATGCAGAAAAAACATTCGATGAAATCCAGCAACCTTCTTCTTTTTTTTTTTTTTTACAGTTTTTGGTTGGGGCTGGGTTTGAACCCGCCACCTCTGGCACATGGGATGGCTCCCTACTCCTCTGAGTCACAGGCGCCCCCCCTCCAGCATCCTTTTCTAATTAGAACACTGAAGAGTATAGGCTTAGGCGGCACATTTCTTAAACTGATCGAAGGTATCTAAGATAAACTCACAGCTAATATTTTGCTGAATGGGAGTAAAACTGAAAGCTTTCCCACTTAGAACTGGAACCAGATAAGGTTGTCCTCTATCGCCGTTACTATTCAACATAGTGCTGGAAGTTCTAGCCAATACAATCAGGCAAAAGAAGGAAATAAAGGGCATCCAAATGGGAGCAGAGGAGGTCAAACTCTCCCTTTTCACTGACGATACAATCTTATATCTGGAGAACCCCCAATACTCAACCACAAGACTCCTGGAAGTCATAAAAACATACAGTAATGTCTCAGGATATAAAAATGAATGTCCACAAGTCAGTAGCCTTTGTATATGCCAATGACAGCCAAGATGAGAGGCTAATAAGTACACAACTCCTTTTACCATACACAGCTTCAAAGAAAATGAAATACCTAGGAATATACCTAACAAAAGAGGTGAAGGAACTATACAAAGAAAATTATGGAACCCTTAGAAAAAAAATAGCAGAAGAGTATTAACAAATGGAAGAACATGCCATGCTCATGGCTGGGAAGAATCAACATTGTCAAAATGTCTATACTTCCCAAAGCAATCTACTGATTCAATGCCATCCCTATTAAAATATCAATATCGTACTTTCGAGACTCAGAAAAAAATAATCCTTCGTTTTGTATAGAACCAAAAAGAAAACCCCATATAGCTAAAGCAGTTCTTAGCAATAAAAACAAAGCTGGGGGCATCAGCCTACCAAACTTTAGGTTGTACTACAAGGCAAAAGTGGTCAAAACAGCACAAAAATAGAGACACAGACATTTTTGAATCAAATAGAAAACCAGAAAATGAAACTAACATTTTATAGCCACCTAATCTTCAATAAACCAAACAAGAACATACACTGGGGGAATGAACCCCTATTCAATAAACGGTGCTGGGAGAACTGGATATCCACGGGTAAAAGACTGAAACTGGACCTGCACCTTTCTCTACTCACTAAAATTGATTCAAGATGGATAAAAGACTTAAATTTAAGGCATAAAATGATAAAAATCCTCAAAGAAAGCATAGGAAAAACACTGGAAGATACTGACCTGGGGAAAGACTTTATGAAGAAGACTTCAGTGGCAATTGCAACAACAACAAAAATAAACAGATAGAACTTAATGAAACGGAAAAGCTTCTGTACAGCTAAGGAGACAATAACCAAAGCAAATAGACAACCTCCACAATGGGAAAGGATATTTGCATAGTTTGAATCAGACAAAAGCTTGATAACTAGGATTTATAGAAAACTCAAATTAATCCACATGAAAAAAGCCAACAATCCCATATATCAATGGGCAAGAGACATGAATAGAACCTTTTCTAAAGAAGACAAGACAAATGGTTAGCAACCATATGAAAAAATGCTCATCATCCCTAATTATTAGGGAAATGCAAATCAAAATCACCCTGAGATACCATCTAACCCCAGTGAGAATGGCCCACATCACAAAATCTCAAAACTGCAGATGCTGGCATGGATGCAGAGAGAAAGGAACACTTTTATACTGCTGGTGGGACTGCAAACTAATACAACCCTTTTGGAAGGAAGTATGGAGAACCCTCAAAGAATTCAAGCTAGACCTCCGATTTGATCTTCAATCCCATTACTAGACATCTACCCAGAAGGAAAAAAATCCTTCTAACATAAAGACACTTGCACTAGACTGTTCATTACAGCTCAATTTACAATCACCAAAATGTGGAAACAGCCTAAATGCCCACCAACCCAGGAATGGATTAACAAATTGTGGTATATGTATACCATGGAATAGTATTCAGCCACTAAAAAGGATGGAGACTTTACATCCTTTGTATTAACCTGGATGGAAGTGGAACACATTATTCTTAGCAAAGCTTCACGGCTTTACTGTGTTCCTCCATTCCTTCAAGAATGGAGGAGCATGAATCATATATACTCAGTTTTGATATGAGGAAAATTAATAGTACGCAGTGGGGGATGGGGAAAGGGGAGAGCAGAGAGAGAGAGAGGAGGAGGGGCGGGGTGGGAGAAGGGAAGAGCAGAGGGAAGGAGGGAGTGGGGTGGGGTCTCAGTGTGTGACACACCTTTTGGAAACAAGACACCATTATAGAAGGGACTTTACCTAACAATGCAATCAGTGTAACCTTGTATCTTATACCCTCAATGAATCCCCAACAATTAAAAAAGAAATCTTTTAATTTAATGAAAAAATGAAAGAAAAATAAAGAATGCCACAGTTAATGAAGCCAGTCTATATCTATAAAAGCTATTTAATGTTTAATATTTTAAGGTTCTATTATCCTTTAATAGGCCAAGTGCTAATATGTAGTAAATTTTCTTTCCTTTTTTTAAATTAGAGACAGGTCTCACTCTGTTGACCAGGCTAGAGTGCAGTGGTATCATCATATTTCACTAGAACCTCAAACTCTGGGACTAAAAAGATCCTTTTGCTTCACTCTTCCAAGTAGCTGGGACCATAAGCACACACCACCACACCCAGTTAATTTTTCTATTTTTGATAAGAGACTGGGGTCTTGCTCTTGCTTAGGCTAGTCTCCAAACTCCTGAGCTCAAGCAATCCTCCCACCTCAGCCTCTCAGATTACTAGGATTAGAGGTGTGAGCCACAGCACCCCATCTATTTTCTTCAAATTTTTAAGTGTTTCTAAGACTAGTTTAAACATATTAAAATGTATGTAATAAACTGGTATGTGCCCACAACTCAACAAATAAAACATTATCAATATTTTCCTATGGAATTCTCTAGAATTCCCTTGTCAATCTAAATTTGTTGTTTCATCATTTTAATGAATTATTTAAGACTTTCATTACAAATGTATATTCCCTAACTGGTATATAGTACCATTTTGTTTTAAAATTTGTTTTAAATAGTTTATACTTTTTTCTTTATTCACTTAACAATATGTAACATACATACTGATAACATATAGCACTGGTATACATGTCACTACTATTTAGTATTTTATTTACAAACATATCATAATCTACCTATACAGTCCCAATTTGATGAGCACTTGCTTCCAATTTTTCCCTATTACAAACATGGTTGCTATAAATATCTTAGCAATACGTCTTTTTGTACATACGTTAAGAATTTACATGAAATTTTTTTCTAGGGGTTAATACCTAAAAGTGGGATTGCTAAGTTATCGGATACACACATCTTCAAATTTACTATCATCTAGGATAGAAATGTACTCTTGTTCAGGGAGGAAATCTGCCTATCTCAGAAAAGTTTTACACAGACAGCCTCAAATTTATGAAAGAAGGCTTCAAGTCAACTTAAAAGTTGTATGGAATTTTACCCAGATGGTAAAAGGCAAAGCAACCATGATTACATCTCCTTAGGAGGTCAGTTAACCCTTAGTCTACCCATATTCTCATCTAAACAGTCTGGCCTAGATCCAAAGGCAGTCCTTTGTCATAATAAATGTTCAAGATAACATTTGTTAAATGAGTTAATCTTCACTAGACTCCTCAATTCCTCTTAAAGTTTTCTAATTAACGTTGCATACATACTTCAGACGCTGATACACTAAGATATGTAAGAGGTAGGATATATTTTTAGTTTATTGCCAGTGTTTTGTTGGCTATTACAATCCTGGCAACAGAGTTGCCTGGGGGTGATTTTTAGATCCTGACCTGTGGCCACGATAGTTCATAGTTTATGATTAAAACAGTACTCAATATCTCAGTAGGATCTATAGCATAATTCTTTAGAATTCTGTTATCAGCCATAGGAATAGCGACCATGAGCCATTTATATTTATACTCCCTCTTCCTGCCCCTGTGACTGAAGCCAGACTTCTTTAAGCCTTCCAATTAAAAAGTATTAACTGAAACAATGTTCCTTTAATAACTGGCTTGAGTATGAGATAACTGGCTCATATAGGTGCTAAATCCCTGGCCTGGATTAATTTCCCTGAAGGCAAAAGTAAATAGGCCATAGCAACATTTCCTATATTGACAAATCTCTGAATTCCTTCTAAGAATAAACAACAAATCTTCATTCATTTCCCCTAATTTAAGGTTTTGTGTGGCAACATTAAGAATGAGCACACATTTGGTAACACTAATGGCCAGAATCTGAGGTAAAGGCTTTACTCATTTAATCTTTACCACCCCATGAATCAGATAATGTTATTTTCATTCCATAGATGAGAAAAGAGGTACAGAAAATTTATGTAATTCACCTGAAGTCCAACAGCAAATTGCAGGATTCAGATCTGAATTCAGGCATTCTGACTCCACAGCCTACCAGGCAATGCTGCCTCTCTAATAACTACCTGTTCTTCCCTAGAATTACTGTGATCTGATGGCTCAGGGATGGATTGGAGCCACCCTGTTCAATCTGTAATTCACAGGTAATAAAGGAATGAAGGCAGGAAAGTGAAACAACAAATAGTGCTCAAAATAGTGGAGGCAGTCATAAGAGCATTGGGGAACTTTCTGAACCAGTGGGCTCTAATCTAGATGCAGCAAACAAACGGGAAATGGAAAATCTTTGGTAAGTGAATATCAACTGCAGATATATATATATATATATATATATTTAAAGACAAAGTCTCACTGTGTTGCCCAGGCTAGAGTGCTGTGGCATCCACCTAGCTCACAGCAACCTCAAACTCATGGGGTCAAGTGATCTTCCTGACTCAGCTTCCTGAGCAGCTAGGACTACAGGCACACACCACCACACCTGGCTAATTTTTTCTATTTTTAGTAGAGACAGGGTCTCACTCTTGCTCAGGCTGGTCTTGAACTCCGGAACTCAAGGGATCCTCCCACCTGGGCCTCCTAGAGTGCTAGGATTACAGGCCTAAGCCACTGCACCTAGCCACTACAGATATTTTTATCTCCTGCAGAACTTTTTCCCTGCACAAGGTGGGAATAATGTGCAGTAATCATCTAAGATGCTAAGAACATGTCCCATGAAAAATGCAAACACAGGCCCCAAAAAACTTAGAAGCCAATTTCTACAACTTTAGGGCTAGTGACTGAGTACAGTCTTGTAAGATACAAATTTAGGATAATGACTTGGCAATTACGGTAAAGAATTAATATCCATTACAATTAAATTGAAAAGGGTATGTAACTCTATTCTAATAAAAGACATTTGAATGGTCTGGTTATAATGCCCTGAAAACTGAAAAAAAGTTATTGCCACAGAAATCAAAATCTTTATACAGCCAGACCCTAAAAATCCATCTACAATTAGACGTGTAATCAAACAAACAGCATCAAAGGAGAAATTCTAGTCTTCCTTAGGAACTCTGTGAATTCTTCTGCAGCAATGAAGCTACTCAAAATACAGCAACTGAAAGCAGAAAAGAAATGTAAGACACAGAACTTTTATTCTCTTCTTCAGCTGCTAGATCTCTGAAATCCACGGTGGTCATCTGGCTAAAGGACGACAGGTACCATGTGTATATTCTAACAAAGAACATGCAATGGAAGTCTTCATTTCTACTGAATACCAAAGGCAGAAAGTATCCCTGTTTTCTGATCTATAGTGTACAGTTTCCCTTGGAGAGAATTCTTAGCAGCTAAATGCAGTAATATGCTCTGAAAAATAAAAAGGTGGCTGGGCACAGTGGGTCACTCGTATAATCTCAGTACTCTGGGAGCCTGAGGCAGGAGAATCACTTGAGCCCAGGAGGTTGAGATCAGTCTGGGCAACATAACAAGACACGGCCTGTAGTCCCAGCTACTTAGGAAGCCTGGGTGGGGGTGGGGGAATTGCCTGAGCCCAGGAGTTTGAGGGTACAATGAGTTATGATGATGTTGTCTCTAAAATGAAAGAAAAAAAAAAAAAGGAAAGAAAATAATGGGAGAGGAGGGGAGAGAAGGGCAAAGAAAAGGAGGAAAGGGATGAGGATAAAAAGGTATTCCTATCAGACCATCATGTTACGTGAGGTTAGACGTAATTATGAGTATATCTGATATAAAAAACATCTAACTGTTAGAGATATCTTTTTTTGTGATAAATGGGCTTTTGAAAACTAAAAAACAATCTTTTCAGTAGAGACTTCTATTTTAAATGAATAGCTTAGTGCAAGAACTATCTTTTTTTTCTTAACTTTTGAAATAAATCCTCATTTTCAAACTTTCAAAATTTCTTTTGTTTTTTAAGAGATATGGGGGGAGGCGTGTCTTGTTTTGTTGTCCAGGCTGAAGTATAGTGGTGTCATCATAGCTCACTGCAGCCTTAAAGTCCTGGGTTCAGGCAATCCTCCCAACTCAGTCTCCCAAGTAGCTGGGATTATAGGTGTAAACAAACAACTGTGCCTGGCCTAACTTAGTTTTAATTTGAGAAAGCATTTTTAAAATGATATGTAAGTCTCTGTAAATATCCTATAATTACAGCTTTAGAATTAAAGAGTTTTCTCATAAATATATTAATATTTCAAAGATTCATTTAAAGAAACTTTTCTCTTCCAGGTAAACTCTTACTACTATATAAGAACAAAAGTTAAATTCTAAATATACTATGCTTCCATTTTTATAGCACTTTTGTAACCAAGGACCATTTATTTATTTCTGCATGTTGATAGGTCTCATTTAAATTATCAGTAAATACCAGACCTCTGAGTAGCCAACGTATAATTGTGGAATGACTACCAGGGGCTATACGTTCCCCAGTTTGAGAAGCACATACTAGATATAAATATGAGCAAAATAAACATTTAAAATATCACTCAGAAAAAGACTTTTGTGGCAATTCATCTGTCCAGACATATATTGTAGTTCACTTAAATAAAAAATTACTTACTCAACTTATGTGAATTCATAAACCTGAAAGCAGAAAATATAATAAAAATAGTTCTACCCTTTTCCCACTCTACTCTGGAATGAACATAAGGTGTGGAAATGAATCTAAAGGTATTGTTCCTTTAGTTCATAGGGATTTCTGAATCCCCAGTAGGATTCAGAAACCACTCCATAACCATGATTCTAGTGTATTAAGTTAGTGTTCTATTAAAATAGAAGCCAGCAACTTTATTTACAATACATCAAAAATTGCTATCTAATCCACTATCAGGGGAAAACTCCATTCTGATTTGTGTTATTTATATTCTACGTAATAAAAGGAAACTGCCAGGCAAGTTCAAGAATAGTTTTAGTTAATGCATGTAATTAAAAGGAAAAGTGACAATAGTTATTTCCTACAGTAAAATTATACTCTAATTCAGACATTTTAGTCCATATTTATACTGCTTCACTCTACTTGCATCCAATACAAATTTTTCAAGTAGTTACAAAAATATGATTAGTTAACTATATTTGCACATATTGTAAAATTTTCAGGCACTTAAAAAAATGGGAGACCAGCATTTCTTTGATAATAAACAATACCTCACAGCATTACCATTCCTTTCTCATATATTTCCTAAGAGAGATTAGGAGATGTTCCACTTTAATATTAAGGCATAAACTAGATTATCTATCTGATCAAACTTGTTGTTTTCATCAACAGCAATACTTGAAATGGATTTTCTTTTTTTGCCTATGCTGTGAGTTCTAATGTTTTCAATCTATATTATCACTCTCTCTCCTGGATGCAGCAAATATGCTTATTAGTACCTGTCAATCTCGTCTTTCTTTCTCTTGACTTTTCCCATTTTCTTCTTCCCTATCACTTATCTCTTTTATCTATTTTTATATGATTTAAGTCTAGTTACTTATGATATTAAAAATATAAAAATGTGCATATTAAAGTGTGACAGTGCATATGCACTTATATGTGTTGTGCCTTAAATGTATCAGCCAGGCACTGTGCCAGGTGTTAGGACGTGTGGGTCACTATGAAAGTTTTAAGACAGATTGTGTTATGGTCCATTATTTCACCTCCAAGAAGCACAGTTAACAGCATCCTTTCTGATTAACCTGTGCACGTTTCAACTTGCTCAGCTTATCTGTTGCTGAGAAGGCTTCACCTGCTTCTCTCCATGTAGATTTTACATTTCAAGGTTTTTGCGTGTGTCAAAATTTTCGTAATGACCCATGTACAAGGCTGACTAAAACAGCCTTTGCCTTCACAGAGCTCACAGTTTGAAGGAAGACAGGGTATCTGAAAATATTTAGATAAGCTGAATAAGTTTTTCATGAAGTCTGGACCTGAGGTGTATGCATCACATTACAGCTTTCAAGATTTGATTAGTATGATTAGATTCCGTATAAGTCTAAGAGGCAGGATGGCACAACTAGTGAAATTTTAAATGAAGTCTAAGCTAGTCTTCCAAGCTGTGAGTTAAACTTCTTGGGTGGAGTACAAATAGTTTAGATGTTAGTATGTCAGGACTACTTCAAATGAGAACATCACAAAAGCAGAACCAGCACTGCCAGGCAGGCAGAAGAGACGGCATTAAGAATGAGGTAAAGCAAAACGAAACATGTTGATAACCTAAATACAGAAATGTTAATAAGCACACCTCTGGTGGCATCATGATCACCACATTACCCCAGCTAACTTTTACTAAGTACCTATTTTATTTTGTCCTTCCCCTATTTTTTTTTGGAGACAGTCTCACTTTGCTGCCCTTGGTAAGTGCTGTAACATCATAGCTCACAGCAACCTCAAACTCCTGGGCTCAGGCCATCCTCTTGCCTCAGTTTTTCTATTTTTAGTAGAGATAGGGGTCTTGCTCTTGCTCGGGCTAGTCTTCAACTCCTGAGTTCAAGCAATCCATCTGCCTCGGCCGCCCAGAGTGCTAGGATTAGGTATGAGCCACTATGCCCAGGACCTCTCCCTTCTTATAGATGAGCAAATTGTGTCTTAGAGAATTTAAACAACTTTCCCAATATCAGAGAGTGGTGGAAAACTAATTTAAACTCAAGACAGTATGACAGCAGATCATTTAATGTTAGCCACTACTTTTTTGATCACCAGCATCAAGAAATCTGGCAGTAAGGTCGACATGTAAACACAGAATCATTTCCATCAGGCCAACTTCAAACCCCTTTGGTCTCTGGACCCTTTCATACTCTTAAAAATGTAAGAACCCACCTGTTTGCTGTACTATGAGTTGGAGGATATGGGTAAATTTACTCATGTTTGGATGCTATTTTGAAAATGATATTTTATCTCATTGATGGCCAAAGATGCAATATCTCAGTAAGAATGCTTTATTCTTTTTTGAGTTCTGTTGCCCAATGTGGTAATTATAGTTAATATTGGAGTAATATACATTTCAAAATTGCTGAGAGAATAAATTTCCAATGTTCTTACCACAAAAATGTTAAAGTATTTGAGGTGACAGATATATTGACAAGTTTGATTTAATTATTCCACATTATATTCATAGATTATAGCATCACTTTGTACTCTGTAAGTTTAACAATTATAAATTATTGGTTCACACTTTAAAAAAATGTAAGAACCCCACAAAGCTGTAGTTGATGTGCAATATATCCATTGATAGTTACCATATTAGAAATTAAATCAGATATTTTAAAAACACAAGAACATAAAAGCATATATTCATTTCACTATAAGAGCAAAGATGTCATTATATATCATATAACCTTTGGAAACACCATGATACAGTCAGGAAACCATAAGACTGAAATGGCCAATAAAGTTGTAGTGGTATTATAAAAATAGTTTTAACCTTTCCAACATTCTAAAAGGGTCTTAGGGACACCTAAAGTTTCTTGGAACATAGTAGATAAGCTGTATTAGACTATTTATTATATTTCATAATAAATCATGAAACTTTAATACAACTACCTTATCAGAATTTAGAAACTCTGGTTGTTTGAAAACGATTTATTCAATATGGAGGCCTCATTTCAGAGGTTAAGAAAAAGGATTCAGAAGTCAAGGGGCACACCTAAGATCAAACGGCTAGCTAGTGGCCAACAGCTAATGTTAATATTTAAAGAAAGCAATTGTACAAAGAAATCTATTTAATTTTGTTTAAGAATACAATATACAAATGTTTTGAACCATGGAGCTCTGTATTTGTACATTATTTATTAACATCCCATTTTAGAAACTACAACCTTAATCCAATTTTTGTTTTACATGTTAGAAAACTGATATCCAGAATGAATAACCTGTTTGAACAAATTCACTTATCTAACAGAAGTCCCAGGCTTAAATTCTCTATGCCTTTTACTACAAAAAACAAACTATTATTTTCACTTGGTACACAATGTGCTCTAAAGAAGATACTGCTTCTAATTCTGTGCTCTACTCTTCCCCGGCCATCCTTATCATACTCTAATCACTCAGCAGTATAGTAATCTCTATTTTCCCCACAAGAATAAGAATTCCATTTGCTTACAGAATACAGCCTGATCATTTTTATTTTGACCAACTAATTCCAGTGGTCAGAAAATAGTGAAATCTCCATAAATGTTTCACGAATTAAAGTAGTGGGAGAAAAAAAGACTTCCACTTAAACAGCCCACACACAAGAGTACAGAAGAAGTCCAAAAGACAAAAAAACTGAAGAAAAATTATCTAAGAGAGTAGACAGAGTTAGTGGACAATCAAGATAACATTTACACAGCAAAAATACAGAAGTATCAACTCAACGAGATGTAGAATTTTCACCAATGCAGAGATTTTTGCTCCAGGACAGCGGGTCCTTTATTGTTTAATCATGAAACAATTTACTATACTAACCACCAAAAATATTTTCTGCTCCATGCACAAACCAGCTGATTATGATACAAAATAACATTAAAAATTATTTCATTTTAAAACAAGAAAGTTTAAGTCTCAGTTCAATATAATGGAGGAAAACATTTCAAGTTCCTTATTCTCAGAATTTAAATGTTGAAATATATGACAATAAAAAAATATATCACGCAAAAAACATATACATTGATCATGGTAAGCCAATGACTTATGTAAGGTCATGTAAGGTCTCATAACTACTAATATCTGTGAAATACATACTTCCTTTTATACTGATTTGAGGAACTGAAGCCTCTTCCCTTAGAATGTATGAATCTATATTCTCTTTTAATAATATATAGTGTTAAAAATTTACATTGATAAGAATGCTGGTTGCCCCCTTTGTTTCTTACATTATGTCTAAGTTCCAACATCTGGAATGCAGTGAACTTGTCTAATACTTTAAACAGAATTTATGTTTCCTAAGTTACAGAACTTTTTCTTGGGAATTTAAAAAGAACTTAATAGTCTGTCTTCTTCAGGACATACTCTAGGAATTCAAAACAGTTGAATGGAGCATCCAAGACATGTAAAATTCCTAACATAATTTAGTATCAGCATGGACATTAACTTTTCATGAGGCTGTATGTAAAAAGAACACACAATTGTAGCTTCTGGATATGTGCTAAATAATTTATGAAAGCATTTATTTAAATATATTTATTTAAAAGCAAAATTATTTTTGCAAAAAAAATTTTTTTTAGAGTGAAGTGGCACCATCATGGCTCACAGTAACCTCAAACACCTGGGCTCAAGCAATTCTCTTCTCAGCCTCCCCAAGTAACTGAGATAACTGGTGTACACCACTATGCCCAGCTAATTCTTCTATTTTTTGTAGAGATGGGGTCTGGTTCTAACTCAGGCTGGTCTCAAACTCCAGGCTTCAAGCAACTCTCCTGCCTTAGCCTCTCTAATTGCTAGGATTACAGGTATGAGCCATTGTACCTGGCCTATTTACTCCTTTTCTTCCCTCCAGAGTCTCACGATGTTGCCGAGGCTAGAGTGCTGTGGCCTCAGCCTCGCTCACAGAAACCTCTGACTCTTGGGTTCAAGTTAACCTCCTGCCTCAGCCTCTGCAGGAGTCTATCACAATGCTCAGCTAATGCTTCCCATTTTTAGTACAGATGGGGTCTTGCTCTTGCTCAGGTTAGTCTTAAACTCCCGAGCTCAAGTGATCTTCCTACCTCGGCCTCCCAGAAGGCTATGATTATATGCATGTGCCACCAGCCTACCTTTCTATTTAAATCTTGTATATTTCTTTAGAGACAAATCTCTTTACATATGAGAAATCTGAGGCTCTAATATTAACTTTCTTCTCCAAAGTCAGATATAATGGTATGGTCAGGTGCAGTGGCTCATCCCTGCACTCTGGGTGGCCAAGGTGGAAGGACTACTTGAGGCCAAGAGTTCCTGATTAACCTGAGCAACAGCAAGACCCTGTCTCTACAAAAAGTAGAAAAATTAGCCTGCATGGTGGTGTGCTCCTGTAGTCCCAGCTCTAGAGCCTGGGATAAGAGAATAGCTTGAGCCTAGGTGTTCGAGTGTACAATGAGCTGTGATGCTGCCACTGCCCTCTAGCTGGGGCACAGAGTAAGACCCTATCTCCCCGGACCAAAACAAAAAAAAAATTACACACACACACACGCGTACATATATGGGTTATGACTTGGAAGCAAAACTGTCTGACTCATCCATCCTGCACCCGTTTTTTTTTTTTTTTTTGCAGTTTTTGGCCGGGGCTTGGTTTGAACCCGCCTCGTCCAGTATATGGGGCCGGTGCCCCACTCCTTTGAGCTACAGGCGTCGCCCTTAACTGTTTTTTTTAAACATATGTTTTTACAAGAAATAATGACTGCAGCAGCAGCAGCAACATCACGCAACTTCCAGAGTGTCTATCCTCAACAAGTCGAAGTTAACTGCTTCGGGGATCTTTCTGATACTTTGGCAACTGCAACACAGTAGAAAGGATAGGAATTCAGAGCCAGACAGCCTGACTACTACTTCCAGACAATTGATATAACATCTGGTGAGTCACTCTCAATTTTCTCATCTCTAAAATGGAGAGGATTTTTTTTTTCTTGAGACAGAGTCTCACTATGTCACCCTCAGTAGAGTGTTATGGCATCACAGCTCACTGCAACCTTAAGCTCTTGGGCTTAAGTGATTCTCTTGCCTCAGTCTCCCAAGTAGCTGGGACTATAGGCATCCGTCACAACGCTTGGCTATTTTTTTGTTGTAGCTGTCATTGTTGTTTAGCAGGCCCAGGCTGGGTTCGAACCTGCCAGCCCCAGTGTATGTGGCCAGTGCCCTATCCACTGAGCTACAGGCGCCAAGCCTTAAATGGAGAGGATTTTTAAAATGGCTTTCTTGGTGAACTGGTATGAATATCAAAGGAAGTGAATTGGAAAAGTGAAGACTGTAAACTATATTGTGACAAATGACAGTTATGGTTACTGTCATTAACAAAAATAGACTAAGTCAATCTAGAAAGGTGTTCAGCCAGAATCTACCCTATATTGCTTACCCCATGAGTAAGCAATTTCTAAATTAACAAACAAACAAAAAAACATTAAATAGGTTATCTGGAAAGTAAGACTTTAAGACCTTAACAGTTACAAAAGAGGACACAGGAAAGAGTCAAAGACTAATGCAGTGTGATTTTTACTTATTAACTTTAAAGTCTGAACAATGAAAAATTTAAAGAGAGAGAATTATAAAGATCAGATCAGTCTGATAAAGATATTATTTCATGGGCATATGAAGTTAAGTGACACTCACATTGAGGTAACAAATTGACATAAAGGTTCTTGCTAAAAAGATCTATGGTACAGCAACTCAGCAAGTGGTGTCTCCAAGAAAAATGAGTAGACTAAAAAATAGAAGCTTTTAATTGGTTTAAAATGGAAACATGGACAATGTGATCAGTATGTGGTTTTTTTCAAGTGAAATATACCCCAAACCATTTAGGTTATGAATGCTGTTTTGAATACAACTAAGAGAAACAAACAACATTACTCTCTTGGCTTTATTTAAGCCTAACTTCAAAATACACCCTTTTCTTGCACATCATTTTCTTCACATTCAAAACATTCAGAAGGAGCAGTTACATAACAAAACAGAAATTAATGGGAACATAGATGCAATATACAGAAAACACTTACTTTAATTCTCTGTCCCTTCTGTCTTGCTTTGCTATTTAACTGCTTCATCTTGTGTTTTGTACCTGAGATCAAGAGGCATAAAATACTATTTCAAAATTTGTGTGTCCTTTCTAATTACTGCATTTGAACTCCTAGTAGTTATAAAATCTATACCTTTTTCTTCTTCAAAAACAATACCAAATAATAAACAATCTAGAGAAAATATGTATGCTATATAAGAAAAATACACTGGACTTGATTACCCATCATTGCTGTAAAATGGGGGAGAATAAGTAAAAGCTATTTTATTTATTTTCTTTATTCCTAAAGCCTAAATAAAACACGTCATCATTCTACAGGTAGAATGAGTCTATCTTTCCCTGTCACCCAAGTTCTAATAGTATTTCCCCCTTTGTGAAATTTTTCTTCTTTCTATTACTTTTTATCTGGCTCCTATCATGTTAATATAAGTCATTTTATTACAAGTGTGCTTGTGTAGCAGTATTTTTCCAGATCATGCTGTTTCTTTGAACTTCATATCTATCCCTTATAGCACAATAAACTAAACTTTATGAAACATTTTGTGTCCTTCCCTAATAAAAATCTATTTTTAATTGGCTCTCTAACTTTCAAAAGACAGACATTTTTTTCAGAAATGTTTCCTGCCTTACCTTATACTATTTACCTTCAAAGCAATCTTACTTACTACCTACTGAATTTTATGATTTGAGTGCTCTGTATTGGTGTTCCCATCATTCCACATTTCCAGAATGTTGATTTTCTTTCAACTCTATGCATATATAAGTGGCATCTGCCTGTGATTGTCTTTTCAAAGACAACTGTCTACACACACTTCCTCCTCTACTAAGTCTGTCCTGACCATCCGAAGTAATCTCTCCCTCCCATGGAATCCCATGGCAATCAATGAAATTATTTTGGTAATTATTTATTTTTTGTGTAATTATAACTTCTCCATTGCTACCTTAAAAGTTTTAAAAAGTAACTCACTAAATAAGTATGACTTGCATTTCTTAGCATATTCCCTGAACTGTAAGATACACATTTATTTACCTTTAACATTTCAGAAACAATACATTTACAAATCTCAGTATCTTAGAACCCATTCTTCTAAAAGCAGCCATACTACATTAATATCCTTACTTACAAGGGTGGCTCCTCATGCCACTGGTCCTCTGCTGGGAGAAGGAAACAACAGGTTCTCTTTACCCATAGATAATCCCAAAGCATCTGCAGTCAAATGTAAATGAACTGTGCACCAGGTCCCTTCAAAACTCTAGCAAATACAACCCTTATGGAGGTCAGGATGACCTCTGTGTATTTTGTACACATGTGCATATAAAGGGAACCAAGGCTCTATTATCTGGTATCTAACCCACTATCTACAAACTCTAGAGCAGCTCTTAGCTAAGCTCTTCTACATGAATGAAGACACTGAATGTCTGCTAAGAATGGAGAGAGCACTAAGCAAAATTAAAGTTCCCCTCAGTCACATCTGGCAGGAATGATCCAGCAGTTGCAACAGAAATGATATTAATCTCATCTAGATAAACTACCGACTAATTTTAGTTTCTATAGAATCAGAAAGCTGTATATTTACTTTAGTTTTTATTTATCTTGTTTCCCTTATCCCAAATACCTGATCTGTGGCTTTGTTTATAAGTTTTAGAAGACTGGATTAAATCCTAAATCCTTATACCACATATTTTCATTTTCTACCTGACCTGGTCTATCAAGTTGCTGCCCAGATGTGTTCCTAAAAGCTGGTCTATTAAAAGACCAATCCTGCTGCTTTTTAAATAAACTGGATCCTCTTATCCCCACATGCAGAAGTAAAAGCATATATTAAAATTAAAGACCTCATACATACTTACTATTTACCCCCAATAAAAAGTCCCTGAAACTCTCTTGAGTTGAATCATATAGAGCAGCTAAATCAGGTATTTATAGCCAATTCATCACCACATAACTGGTTTCCCCTTCTGCACTAATAGTCATTAAGTCTAGAACTTTAGTGAGGTAGTTGTTACTAGTACCCACTTTCTCTTCTATCAATGAAAGAAGGAAAAGAAGGGGAAAGTTTGAGGTAAAAATAAATAATTACCCCAAAGTCACATAACTAGGAAGTAAAAGTGCCAGGAATAAAACCCAGACAGTTTTATTTTAATGTTCATGCTTTTAAAGTCTATGCTCTCCTACCTCACAATATGCTATACTTGCTAGATAAACTGTCCTAGCACATCAACGTCCAATGCTCTCTTTATCAGCTGCAGATACACTTCTCTATTCACCTTGCTCTTGTCCCATTCCTTCAGTATATGGCAGAAAATTTAAGACAATTCTTCTTTGTGCTGGAAATACTAAGGTAAAGAGATTAACATAAGACTTAGACTACCTGAGTTCTGGACCAGAGTCTATCATTAACTAGTCATATAGCTTAGCCAAATCTCATATGTATTTGTATACACAGCACAAATCTCAACCTGGCCAAATTTCAACTCTTGAAATCTTAAGCTTCCTCATTTATGAACTGAAGGGACTAGTGGTAAATAACTAATGTACTTTCAATTTGGAAAATTCTATGATATTGCAAAATGCAAAGGCAAGAAAGAGCAAAAATGTAAATGAATGTTTCAGTCTGCAAAATATATTACAAAGAGAAAGGAAAACCACGGTGGAAATTTGGCATTTTTATTTTAAAAGCACCCAAACTCTTACTTGAACGCTGCTTCTTTTTCAAAAATAACTAAAATAACATTATATATAACCTAAAAAACGTTCTATGATTAAAATGACAACTCTTGGTCACTACTGATGCCTATCAAAGTAATTCTTACTAGTGGTTTCCTACCAGTGAACTCAAGTTTACCTCTTAAATTAACGAATGATAAACTTAGTATTTTAGAAAAAAATTGTCAAAAGACTTTTCTCTCCCAAAAGCCCTGTCAGAACTTCCACTCCAGGATACAAACTTCAGTGGTCCCTCGGTATTCATTCTAAAACTCGACCTAGGTTGGGTAACAGAGCTAAGAAGGCAGGGAAACCAAGAGAAGACATGGCGCCTTGAAATTTCCACAAAGTCAAAAGCCCAGATATTTCAGAAACAAGTGTATATCAGGAAATATAACCATAAACATGTACTTCAAATTATTATTTAGAAATAATGATGGTGGTAGTTATAGTAATAAATGCTTTGATATATTATACATATAAATAAATGTAAAGAAGTAACTTCACAGCAATAATTACATTTCATCTTCACTAAAACCCTACAAACTATGTGTAAAATTTTAGAGATGAGAAAGGTTAGAGAGGTTAAGATAGAGAGGTTAAGTAACTTGCCTAAGGTCACAAAGTATCTATACAAGTTTCCAAAGCCTGTGATCTTAAAGAAAATGTCTAAGTAGAATCAGGACAATAAATTTGTAAGCACAGAAGAAAGGCTAATTACTCTGATAACTACCACCGTCTATTCCAAGCTTCATCATATTATATCAACTTAGATTCTTTCCTCCCTCAACCTCCAAACCCCATTAATTTAGTAAATCCAATCACTGTTTCCTGATTTGATTATATTCAACAAACTTGTACAGAGTATCCATTATGTACAAAGCATTGTACTAGGCAAAGACA
Organism: Perodicticus potto; assembly: GCA_963574655.1. Taxonomy (NCBI): domain Eukaryota; kingdom Metazoa; phylum Chordata; class Mammalia; order Primates; family Lorisidae; genus Perodicticus; species Perodicticus potto. The sequence continues at coordinate 30,521 of CAUYRH010064540.1, forward strand.
AAAACTTTCATATCAGTTTTGGTAGAAAAAACTTTTGCTTTACCAAGAAAGAAACGAACAATTGAAAAGGAACAGAAATCTACTTTATTAATATGTATGTCTTTTACAAGTCTAAAAGAAATGAAAGCAAATTAGGTCTGATTGAGTCAGAAAATAATTCTCATTCATTACATTTAGAATGCATCATAAATGCAAATTTATCATTTATTTATTTTAACTGTTAAATATAGATCTAGTGGATGAATTTTGAGATATACAGGGCTTTTTTTCTTTAATTTAAATTTTATTTTAGAGTATTACCAATCTCCCCATTCCCTCCTTCACACTCCTGCCTACTGGATTTTTGATGAGTGTTCTTCACATATGCACATAAGTGTTTCCCAAGCACGTAAGTGTTGATCGATTAGTTACAATTTAATAGTGACTATATGTGGTCTTTATGTTTCCATTCTTAGGAGACTTCCCTTAGAAGAATGGTTTCCAGATCCATTCAGGTTGTTAAAAAAGGTACTTATTCACCATTTTTTTTAATAATGGGTATACCACATCTTATTAATCCACTCATGTACTGATAGGCGTTTGGGCAGTTTTTACATCTTTGCAATTGTGAATTGTGCTGCTATAAAATTTGAGTGCAGGTGTCTTTTGTTATAAAATGTCCTTTCTTTCCTTTGGGCAAATACCAAGTACTGCGATTGCTGGATCGAATGCTAGTTCTACTTTCACTTTTTTGAGGCATCTCATACTACATTCTATACAGGTTTTACAGGCAGTCCCCAAGTTACAAACATCTAACTTAAGTACAACTTGCACTTACAAAGAAAGGCTACTATAGTTAAGTCCCCAAGTGACAAACATCTAGCTAACATATGACTCATACTTATGAACAGAGACTATTACAGGTAATAGGGAACTGTACCTGTTCCAACTTACATACAAATTCAATTTAAGGACAAACCAATAGAAACCTACCTCATTTGTAACCCAGGGACTGCCTGTACTAGTCTGCTGTCCCACCAACAGTGTGTTAAGTGTTCCTGTCTCTCAGCATCCACTCCATCACTTGTTTTGGGAGAGACATACAGGTTTAAAGTCAACAATTACAGAGGAATCACTATGTGTAAGATGCTGATCTAAGTCCGTTATGTATATTGTCTCATTAAATCCTCACAACAACCTTACGAAATGGTTATCATTACCCTCAATTTATAGATGTGTAAACTGAGGTACTATGAATTTAAATAACTTGTACAGGATCACAAATTTGGTGAGTGGCAGAGCTAGGATTCATATTCAGGCAGTGTGGTTCCACAGTCTGTGCTCTTAACTACTTGCCTTTTGAAGAGAAAAAAATTAATCTGAAACTAGAATAAATTATTAACACTGCAGTAAACAAGAGTAATCACAATAGTCTCTGGCCTTTATGCCTGGTACCATGGCAAACATAGAAAGTATTTCTACACAATAGAGAGTAAAAAATAAGGCGGGAAAGACAAACTTGTTAAACTATACCTCTTGCCCAAGTGTAAAGTGTAAACTACCTGAGATTTTTAATTGCTTCTTTCAGTTTCTGGTGCTTTACCTTTAACCATTACTTCCATGAATTTCTAAAATAAAAGTGCTATTCATATCACAAAGTTTCTTTCTGTTCATATGTGTGCTTGTGTTCTATGTAGCTGAGCAAAAGGTCAAGATTGTAGAAACCAGGACTCTAATAAAGGTAGAGTGGTCTGTAGGAACAAACCACAAATGGCATTTGTTCTTTCTGTGTATCTCAAGCAGTTTGTCAAAGCCACATTTCCTAAGAAACTGATCATGCCTGACTCTTCTTCTATAACCACTATCAGGTATAGTGGCCATTTTTGTGCCTACCTACCATAAACTCTTTACTGAATGGTTTGCTATAGGTAGTTTTGATAACCGAAAACTTACACCTCCACACTGTGAGGCTACTTTTCTGGCATACTTGGTAAAAACAGGGCAGACACGCCATAAGGGAGATATGCTGGGGTAAATTTTCCTAATTCTGAGAGAATATGCATAAGACTAACACAGAGATGAAAAGACTGTGGCCAATAACCACAAGACTCGGGTGGAGCTTACTTATACATCAAGGGTTACTATAGTAGAATGGATTCTTAAGAATTTGATTTAAAGTCAAGATGTAGAAGAAAGTGTACAGAGCATAAACTACCCTTGAAAAACCTAAATAAATATTAAATTCAATCTACATGACTTTGTATAGTCACTTCTATACAATTTCATGTATGGTAATATACAATATTAATAGGACTCTTGTGCCAAATACAATTTTTTAGTACTGCACAGAATTTTTTCTTCTTTACAGTTTGAGCAGGAATAGAAAGGGGAACAAACAGTAGCTCAATTACTTTAATCCAAGTAAATCAAAAGCATGTATTTTGTACCTCTAACAAACTGCCCTTTTAAAAATTTTCTAATTTTTTTTGGAGGCCTACTAAATATTTTCAAATTTTATAAAGAGCACAATAAAATTTTCTATTTAGTGACATTACTAAAAATTACATTTTTAAATAATGCAATTTGTTATGATGGAAATATGTGTATTTATATGATATTATAAAGTCTAAGTAAATTTCAATCACATTTTCTACAAAAGTTCTGCAATTTCATTAAAGTTTAAATTGACTTAAACTGAGACCCTTTCTCCAAAAAAAGTTTTAAAAAAGGAAAAAACATAGACAATTACTTTAATAACAATGAGTTAAAATTAGTTTGTAGCCACCATCAATATTTATTTCTGGATTTAAGAACCTTAATGTAAGAACCTTAAAACAATCAGGTATTTAAGAACCTAAACTTACTAAAATAGCTAGGAGAATCAAATACTTTGGTCAACAGATTTATATTAACAAAATTATGTCCATTTATGCTTACGATTATGAAAAATAGTCAAGATGGTGAATGGTGTTTAATGATGAAACCCTAGAAATTTTCCTATGAAAGAATTCTGCGGAAGGATTCAAACATAACCATAAAGGTTTCCCTGGTGAAAAGAATTAAGGGGAGAAACAGTTTGAAATTAAATTCAGAATTTTATTTAAAAAAATATATAACTAACTCACTATAACTTTTTAGGTTCAGACATGGGTAGGATAGAAGAAGAAAAATCAGTCAAAGAGTGGATTTCAATGGGAACAAAATAAGAAGGGTAGCACTGAATCTCCACTGATTTCTCAAGACAGACAGCGACATATAACATTATGGGGCTCTCTGGTAAACTGGGAATAGTACAGATGAATCAGTGATGGGGTTTTTGCTGTTGTTGTTTTATTTATTTTATGGAGACAAAGTCTCACTCAAGCTGGTGACAAAGTGTCACCCAAGCTGGAATACAGTGGCAAGATTATAGCTCACTGCAGTCTCAATCTCCTGGACTCAAGTGCCTGCCTCAGCCTTTTATCGTGCTAGGATCATAAGCATGAGCTACTGAGCCCAGCTAATCTGGGTTTTTAAAATAGAAACTTACTTTACTACAGAATAACTTTTCAATGTATGCGATATACACTCCAAAAAATAAAATAAAATAAACATAAAAAATAGCATTTCACATTCGACCTACAGATCAAGTAGCAGGAAAAAAAGCAAGATATACTTTAGATTCTGGCTTTGGGGACAAATTTAGTTTCAGGATTATGAATTACTTAAGTGCTTGGATATTTTATTATGTTCTTTTCTCTAAAATCCTATGTAGTATTCAAGTAGAAAAATCTTCACAGCTTCAAAAAGAAATAAATGTAAGGCACAAAGGCACCATTTAATGTATTCTAAGAAATAATATGTTGTTATACAATATAACATGATCCTCTGAAAGACAATACAATATTAGTAAATTATATTGAGAGTTTCCCACCACACAGAACTACCCACTCTAAAATCTAAACAGAAAACCTACTCCTCATATTCACATTATCACTAAAGAATCAGAAACCTTTAAAGGTGAAGGAAATTGGGATACTAGTTTAACTATCTTCAAGATAAAATAATGTGTCCAAGATTAAATGATTAGTTTATAGTGGAGTTGAAAATTCAAGTCTTGAGAATCCAGCACAGGGTCTTTGCATGACGTTGCTAAGAAGCTACTAAATCCCAAAAGTGAGACACAAAAAAAAACAAATGTTTAACCGTCTCTTTATATATATCTTTGGATTCTACATGACTATTTCAGTTCTTCCCTAAGTATTTTAAATAAATTAAACACAGCCCGAACAGCCAAATGTACAGCAAAACACCATATTTTACAAAGTACTTTAACTCAGCATTTTTCAATGCACAACAGTGCAATCTATTCTGAGACTGAATTCCAATCACATATTCAGTTTTCCTTCCACTTCTTAAGCCAATTTGCTTCTAGGGTTAAGTACTCATAAATTTTACGCTTGGTCTAGTTTCTCTTGGTTAATTCTGAGAGAAATAAGAAGTAATTCATTATTCATTTAAAGAATAGCCTTCTGGAAAAAGTATCTCTGAACCTCACTGGTTTACTAGGGAATCTGAGAGCATAGTATTTAATTTCATTGCAATGATTTGATCTAATTTTTCATCTCTCGTTCTCAATTTTATAAAGTTTCTGTGTTTTTGTTTTTGCTGGAAAAAACTCTAACCTTGTGACCTTTCAGCGCATTGGTCCTATTTTCTATTAATTGTCAACCAAGCAATGTTATCCGTTATGTCTGTTTTGATATGCTTCCAAGAGACAGGGCAATTGAGTTCCTAATGTAAAGGGCTGATGACTGCTGGAGCAAGCACGGGAGAAGGGAAGCTGGAAGCTGATCCTGTGAAAGCTATTGCCCTCTCAGAGCAAATAAACAAACACAAAAAGAATGGCCAGATAAGTGCAGGAGCACCCAATGAGGCACTCCAAGACCTTTCTTTAGTAAAGAGTACTATAGCCAGTCCAGGTGCAGAAATAACACCAAGTATATTTCCATAAGTGTAGAAAATACAATAAATCCCCCAAAGTAGGACAGTTTATAAAGAGAATTAAATCAACTATAAAGGTATTAGGTATTATATTTCCAAGAAAATAAGTTAATCTTCATTTCTCTTAAAAAACAGAGTTCATGAAACAAATTATTTAATCTGCCAAATTATCTTTATAGTGTTTACGAAGGCTTGCTAAGCAACTTACTCTAGATGAATCATAGGAGGGGCTTGGTTGACCACTTGTTCCCCAAGATGTCGTTCCTCCTCGTTCATCCATACCTATGAATAGAAGAAAGCAAAAGATATAAATCCAAAAAGATACTTTAAGTTTTTGTTTTTGGCATGGTACAGCAAAGAGTACAATTCAGCAAATGATATTTTTGTTTTCATGCAATACCAATCCTTGCCTCAGAAACCTGAAGAAATTAAATTACTTTAAAGTGTCTTCATCACTGTTCTGCTAATCCCCATACAATACCATACACACACACACACACACATACATATGCATATTATAGAATTTTAGAACCAAAATATTTCTTTGAAGACTTAAATAGGGCATAATCTAGTTCTCTCCATACCTGTCCCTATTGCATTACTCCCTCTATGAGTAGATGAACCTCCAAACTTTCTCTGCTTTACTGTCTAAATGAAAATATGAAGAATTTAGCTGTTATCAATAAGCCCTTGAAAACAAAGCAAGTCAAACTACCAATCAATTTAAAAAAATTAGCTTCTATCTGAGCAGTGATTAAATATTAACTGGAAATACCAAACTAAACTGAACCATTTCAAATCAACATTAGTAATATCAAAACTAGCCAAAATGACATTAACAATTCACCCTAGTAATTTTGTGATTAACACTTCAATCTCTTCTTAAACTATACACAATCTGATTCTAAATAAATAGGCCTAGTTTTATAAAAAGTTACAAAGGAAAATCAAAGTGAGAAAGGATCAATAATCACTACTAACAAAAAAATTTACTGTGATTCTTAATGTACCTTCTGATGCTTGGGCTCCATGATTTTGACCTCCCAATTATTCCCCAGAGAAAGTTGAAAAAGTTGGAGAGCTCTCAATCCAGCCATTTATACTGTTTCTGATTTGTAAACAGCAAATTTTTTCATCCTTGACTCCTAAGAAGTCATACTTTCCCAACCCCTCTGAGCTCCTTTCTATGACTTGTGATAGTTTTCTTTGTTTCATTCTTGCATAAAAATAGACTAAATATTTGACAATGACAACTTTCTGCTAAGTTCAGAACTTCCTGTTTCAAAATATTCCTGGAAATCCTCTGTGATTTAGATGAGAATGTGGTATACAAAATTAAATGCCACAAACTTTCTAATAACTTCCCATGATTCCCAAGGCTCTTTTATGAGAGCAGAATTGCCAATTAAAGCAATAGGTGACAAAAACATGAAAGGGAGGGGGTCAGTTTCCAAATCTGGATTACTAATTACAAATTCAGTTACTGGGGTCTTAATCTATTCTTTCTTTCTTTCTTTTTTTTTTTTTAATTAATCTGTTCTTTCTACGAATCTTTACTTCCTGTATCAATTGATTAATGTAGATTTTAAAACTTTTTTAAAAATGCGTTAACAGGGAAGTTGGGTACCTAGCATAGAGAACATTCCAAGCACAAGCTTTGGAAAACAGACTATGCAAAAATACATAGAGTTCTGCTTATTCTTGGAGAGTTCTTATTAAAATTCCAAATTTAAGGAAGTTGGGAAGTGTTACATAAAAAACACAGCTCTCTTAATATCATCAGTTTTTCTAAGCATTTTTACTGGTAATCAACACCACACCAGCAAATAGGGTTCCTATGAGACCATATTCAAGACAAAGGCCACTACTAGTATTAACCTACAAAATCCACTAATATATAACAATGTATGAAACTGCAATTAATTAATTTTATGAAAAGTCATATACAAAACAAAACCCTCATACTTTTAATGAACACACAAGGGAAACTTATTTTGGTAAATCTCGTCCTAATGAAAAAAATATATATCCAATTTATTCTTTTTATGACTGAATTTTCTTAAATAAAATAATTAATAAATCTGGCCCTTATACATATTTTAAACACATTTGTAACAGAAAATATATAAAAGATAGGTGTCAGCTACTGATAACATTTCAGGCAAAATTTAGAAGAGATACATGAAATTCTGTGAAACCACATTTTTAAGCAATTTTTCATCAAGTAACTCCTAATTCCTTCCATAAAATGAAGGAAAAACAAAGTTTAATTAAACAAAATGGTAATTAATGAGATGATTGAGCCACCAACTAAAGAGTGCTACATACCACTGATATTGGATCTAACAGGGGGTACGATGTTCACAACGTTCACAATTCTGTAACATTCAACGTTATAGAATAACAAGGATCTGACTAGGCTTTTAACTCAGAGCTCTGTAGTTTTATTGTTAACATAACCAGACTCTGAGTAAAAGGTTGTGGCTGGCACTGACAAAGGCAAGAGTCATCTTTTAGCATCAATGACTCCTTTCTGCTAAAGACAATAGTTGTACAAACACAGAAATATGACAGGAATAATAAACCTTCTAAAGCTTCAACCATGAGACCAAGGTAAGAAGAAAAAAAAATTACCCACAGAAGAAAAATTGCTTTATACACAAATTGATCAAAATTTAAAAAACTATATATTGGCAAGAAAATATACCATAGTTGCAAGATAGTGACAATGGAAAAAACACTCTGTTATGTCTGAACTATCATTCCCATATATTTTATTTTCTTTCATTCCCATTTCTAGTATACATATTTGCCAATTCAACAATTTTAGACAAGCTAGTTCCTTGATTCAGACTATAAAGGTAATCTAACATTTAGTGATAATTAAATGGTAGAAACAAAGAGTCTTCTTTGACTTTCTAGTGAATTAATCTATTCTATTTCTATTCAACAGGATTAAAAGGGATATCAATTTAGGTTTGGCACCCATAGCACAGTAGCTACAGTGCCGGCCACATACACCAAGGCTGCTGGGTTCGAATCCAGCCCAGGCCAGCTAAAAAACAACAATGCCAATGCAACAATAAAAAAAATAGCTGAGAATTGTGGCAGGCGCCTGCAGTCCAAGCTACTTGGAAGGCTGGGGCAAGAATCGCTTAAGCCTAGGAGTTTGAGGCTGTTGTGAGTTGTGATGCCACAGCACTCTACCAAGGGAGACACAGTGAGACTCTGTCTCAAAAAAAAAGAAGCAGAGGTTATGTTCCTTTTGGAAGGATGTTTGGAGAATTCTTAGAGATCTAAAGATAGAACTGCCATTCGATCCTATAATTCCTTTACTAGGTATATACCCAGAAGACCAAAAATCACATTATAACAAAGACATCTGTACCAGAATGTTTATTGCAGCCCAATTCATAATTGCTAAGTCATGGAAGAAGCCCAAGTGCCCACTGACCCACAAAAGGATCAATAAGTTGTGGTACATGTATACCATGGAATACTATGCAGCCTTAAAGAAAGAAGGAGACTTTACCTCTTTTGTGTTTACATGGATGGAGCTGGAACATATTCTTCTTAGCAAAGTGTCTCAATAATGGAAGAAAAAGTATCCAATGTACTCAGCCATAGTTTGAAGCTAATTTAAAGGTTTCATATGAAGGCTATAACCCAACTATAGCACAAGAATATGGGGAAAGGGGCAAGGGAGGGAAGGGGAGGGGGGAAGTTGGTAGTGCTACCTTACGGCTTGCCCTCCTAATTACAACCTTCTGCTTACCTGGTTCTTCACAACTTATAACATGAAATTTTGAGTACTCTGTCTCACTCGCCTGGT
>CAUYRH010064544.1:0-14049 GCA_963574655.1 Perodicticus potto
AGCTCTCCAGGATATTCTCAGATCTATCCTCCATAATGACCAGCGCAAACCTCCAACACAAAAGTAAACTCACTCAGCAACTTTCGAACAAATTCCAAACTCCATGATTGGGAAAGGATCAAAAATACCCAATTCACTTTCAAAAGGCTTATCATTATTTTCAATTAATGTGAATGGTTTAAATTATCCTCCAAAGAGGCACAGGTTGGTTAAATACACAATCACTAGTGAAACCTGATAAGCACAAAAGTGAAGGGGAATAATTGTGGTGATATCTTCCATCATAGATATGCAAAACAGTCCTGACATAATCCCTATGTGTCAGTGGAGCTTGAGGATTGGACACTCCTTCTAGCCTGTCAGAGCCACTTAAGTAGAGCTCAGTGACTTTTGCAAAACATGACTATAATATTTGGTTCCTCTGAGATGCCACGATGGGCTGATCCCCTGAGCTCAGGGGTTTGAAGACAAAGCTGAGCAACAGAAATATAACCTCAACCCTGATCACACACCCAGTTTGTAGTAAAATAGAAAAAGTTGTCAATGTTTGTGGCCCTTGTCTTTAGTTCCAGCTACTCCAGAGGCAGAGGAAGGAGGATCCCTTCATCTGAAGAGTTGGATGTCCCCATGTGTCACCAGGCCTGAGGATCATACACTCCTTAATTGTCCTGAAAATTGGTAACTTAAGAACAGCTAAATGACTTAGGCCACATGTGACTACAATATTTGGTTGCTCTGGGAGGCCAAAGAGGCCTGATCCACTGTGCTCAGGCTTTGAAGACAAGGTTGAGCAACAGCAAGATACCCTCATCCCCAATCACACACTGGGTTTGTGGTAAAATAGAAAAAGGTTATCAAGGGTTTTGTCCCTTGTCTTTAGTTCCAGCTACTCCTGAGTCTGAGGCTGAAGGATTCCTTCAACCAAAGGATTGGATGTTGCTGTGGGCTAGGCTGATGCCATGACATTCCAGCCTGGGCAACATAGTGAGATTCTGTCTCATGAAAAATAATAAAAGAAAGAATAAAGAAAATTTTCTAGGCACATATCTAAGAGCCAAATAGAGAAGAGGTCAGTAGGCAAATGGAATATAGGACTACATAAAGGTGGAGATTTATTTTGGTCTTCAGGGTGGTGGTAAGGAAATGTGTCAGGAAAAGCAGGTTTGGAATCATTTCCTTAGGAAATGGCCAGTTTATCAGATCGGTTCATTAAGATATTGCCAGTTGATCAGTTATCTCTGATCTCTGACATCAAGAGATGTCTGATCCCTTGGCTCAGACTGATTGGGGGAAGGGAATGAAGGGAATATTGTCCCAGGTTGAAGCAGCCCAACAGAAGAGGTGTAGGGAGTACTCTGGATATTTTAGTATGCATATGAAAAGCCTTATTTGAGTCAAGAATTCACAGTGTGATATGGCGGTGCCTGTGGCTCAGTGGGTAGGGCACCAGCCCCATATAATGAGAGTGGCGGGTTCAAACCAGGCCATGACCAAGCCACAACATAAGAATGGCCAGGCAATGTGGTCGGCACCTGTACTCCCAGCTACTCTGGAAGCTGAGAGGATAGAATCACCTAAGCCCAGGTTTTGAACATTGCTGTGAGATGTGTGATGCCACAACTCTATACTGAGTACATTAAACTGAGACTCTGTCTCTACCAAAAAAATAAAAATAATTCACTCTATGGGATGTTTCCAGTTACAACAACATTCTAAGATATCAAATGGTCAGAGTTACATAAAATCCAAATGTTTGATTAATAGAGGTTGCAAGAAAACCATTTTCCAATATAAGAATAATTTTTCTCATTGAAGTCCAGTCTAGGAGAAAAACTTCAACTCTAGATCCATGGTCAAAAGTAAAAATGAGGAGTAAGTTCCCTACCAATGGTTTTCTGCGTTTAGGTATTGAGACAGAGTTTCATTTTGTTGCCCTCCATAGACTGCCCTGGTTCACAGCAATCTTCAAGTGTTGTCATCAAGTGAACCTATTGGCTCAGCTACAGTTCTAGTTGACTGCATAACTTCCAGCTGCTTTTTATTCTTCAGAGATCAGGATCTCACTAGTGCTCAGGCTATTCTCTAATTCAGAAATTTAGACAATCCAACTGACTAGGCCTCCCAAAGTGCCAAGATGACATACATAAAGCACCACTGCTGGCCAATAAGCATAGTTTGAAAAATATCCCAACTTCAAAGTTTGGAATGGTTGCTCCCAACTGTAATCCTAACACTCTAGGATGTGGAAAGTGGCGGTCAATGTAACTGGGCATTATGGGGACCCCATGGACTCGCAGATGGCGAGGAGGCTGAGGCAATAGTAATGGTTGAGCCCAGGAGTTTGAGATTATGGTTAGATAGGATGGCATTAAGGCTCTCTATTCAGTGGAAAAAACTCAGATGCTGTCTAAATGAAAAGGAAAATGACAACTTTGGTAAGATGGAAAAATGTGCCTTCCATGTTATTTCATGGTAACCTGTGTGTGAGCAGGGAATACAGTTGACTGTCTTCCAAGTCTTCTCACCTTCTGGGTACTTCTTAAGCAGTGAGCCTTTTGAGCATTGCATGTTTTGAAGCACTTCATCAAATAGCTTCATTGAAATAAGTAGTTCACCCTTTGCTAGTGTACAATTCTGTGCTTCTTAGTATAGTCACACAATTGTACAGCTATCATCACAATCTAATTTTAGAACTTTGTCTTCTCCTCCCACACAAAGAACATCAATACCTACTAGCAGGCACATTCATCTTCCCCACCACCCTCCTCCAACTGCCCCCAACTCCCAGCAGACAGTTGGCCTTGTCTTGATGTTTTCTTCTGAGTTCAATCATGCTCTGTGTGGTCTTTTGTAACTTCCCTTATCATAATGATTTTAATGTTCATTTCTATTGTAACATAAATGTGCACTTCATTCCTTTAGTTTGTTGAAAAATATTCCATTGTGTGAATATAACACCTTATATGTATCCAATCATCTGTAAATCCCATTACTAGTCCTGAACATGTTCCCTTCTCATCTAATATTTTTTAAATATTTTATCAGGAGTATATGTGGCCTTGATCAAAAGCCTTTTATGTGTCTCTTGAAGTGACCATGTGGTTTTTCTTATTGGTTCTAATAATATACTCTGTTCTATTAGTTGATTATCCCCAATATATGTAGACTGGAAATCCTATTAATAAATCCCATATGGGATACATGTATAAATATTTTGTATGCAACCAGACTTTACCTTCAAATATACAGTACATATCTCATACTTTGGATCATGTGTTTCTCCCTTTGACACAGAAAAATACATAGTACCAATATAGCTCCTAGAAATGCAAGCTGCTAACATCAACTGATCCCATTGAGTTTATGCTTCTCATCAGCTGAGAGTACAGCCACATGCCACCACTGATGAGGAAATTTTGCACCTATTTCTTTGGCAAGGGGGTTCTTATTTTTTTTACTCAATCTGGTCTGAAATCCCTTAGCTTCCAATATTCTTTCTGCCTTGGCTTCTGAATTTGCTGGGATTATAGGTGTGAGCAATGGTCCTCATCCATGCTTATGTTTTAGTGAAGATTTTTCTCTATTATCCTCATAAATAACAACCCGTGATATAAAAAGTAACAACTCTATTCAGATATACTTCACACACTCCATAATTCAACCATTTTGAGTATAGAGTTCAAGAACACACATTTAGGGATCACTTGTATAGTTTCCTTGTTTGTTACTAGAAAATTTTCCCTTCAGGTGTACAGAATAGTGAGAGAAGAGAATGAAGGAAAACAATGGAGACAGCAAGTCAATGAGAGAGAAAAAAATTGGAATCAAAAAGAATAAAGTGAGAGAGGGTCAAAGGGAGGGAGGGAGAAAGGGAAATAAAGAAAGATAAAAGGAATAAACCTCGTGGTTCACATCTATAATCCTAGCCTTCTGGCAGTGTGGCATGATTGGAGTTCTTGAGTGAGGGGGTTCTGAGAATGGACAGAGGAAGACTCAGACACTGTCTCTACGAAAAAGTGAAAAATCATCTAGGCATTGCAATAGGCATCTATATTCCTAGCCATATGGGAGTATTGGGCAGGAGGATTGCCTCACTCCTGGAGTTTGATGTTGCTATGATCTAGGCTGAGGCCACTAAAGAGTAGCCTGGACCACATACAGAAACTATATCTCAAAAACACCCATACACACAACCATGCACAGACAAACTGACAAACCAAGCAATAACATTTTCATCATCCAAAAAGACAAGAATTACCCAGATGGTTCAAGCAAAGGAGACGTGCTTAAGACTTGTGAATCTATGAAGAAATGGAGACTGTATCCATGCATACTAAATTTGTAACCTTCCCTCAACTGGATGTTTCGTGGTAGGTGTCAAACGGGTCATTAAAATAGCATTCCACAGGCATTTCCTGTTTCTTAGTGGGTGGGGCATCAGCCCTATATTATGAGGGTGTTGAGTTTGAACCCATCCCTGCCCAAACTGCAAGAATAAATAGCTGGGTGTTGTGGAGGACCCTGTAGTGACAGCTAATTTGGGAGGCTGAAAGAAAAGAATTGCCTAAGCCCAGGAGTAGGAGCTTGATGTGAGCTGTGATGCTGTGACACTCTATTGAGGGTGACAAAGTGAAACTCTGTCTCAAGGTAAAAAAAAAAAAAAAGAGTGTGTCTTTAAGTGACTGCACACATTTTTGTCATCAGTGATGCAGCTTGAGTCACACTGCTGTACAAAATCTCAAATGCTGTGTCAGCCTAGTGCTAGGAATCTCAACCTTCAATAGAATAAATAATGCACAAATGGTAGATCACTTCTCTGTCTGTGGATGGTGAGCTAAAAAGTGTCCTCATTCAAACACTTGAGGAACACCAGCTGAAATGAGCAGAAAAGGCCACTTAGTATATTTGTCCAGAAGCCTGGATCCCAGAATATTACAGTATGTAGTCAGCACATTATAACTGTGGATGACATCACAGTGGCTGTTGCCCTGGGTTACCATCTTTAAGATTAACCTTATTCGTGCTAAGCATGTGTAGTGGCAATTTGGGTTTTTTGTTTGGTTCCGACTTTTACAAAAGAGTGGGGTTCTTTTCTCCACACTCAATTCCTGCATCCAAAAGTTTGTATATACAGCCAAGGGATTCAACAACCCTTCCTTTCCTTGTCAGGGCACAGATTTCTAAGTACATTAAACAGTATGGATTATATCTAGTGCCTCCCTGGAATGTTACAGAACAAGAACACAAGACCAAATATCAGACAGTGATTTCACAGACCTGAAATCACACAATTCTCAGTTCTACTTTTTATGAGATTTTACTTCTTTCTCTAGAATAGGCTTGTTTTTGACGGTAGGTGTCTCATTGAAGGTACTCTCTCAAATCTAGTTAGGCAATGTGTCCAGTAGTGTACTCCATTCTGGCAGTTATTTATGATGATCATGGGAAATATCTGCCTATCTGGAAAGTTCCAACATTCCTGACCTCTGGGCCAGATGTGTCCAAGCTTTTGACTTCATGGCCATATGTGAAGTAGAAGAATTATGTTGGGCCACATGTTTGATGCACAATTACTAATGAAACATGATAAGCAAAAAGAGATACCTTCGTAAGTGTGGTGATATCTGCCATCATGGATATGAGAAACAGTCCTGAAATAATCTACATGTTTCACTGGGGCCTAAGGATTGGACACTCATAACCTCTCATTTATTAATTAGAGTTCAATGAATTTTGCCACCCCTGACAACAATATTTAGATCCTATGGGATTCCAAGGTGTGCTGATCCCTTGAGCTCCTGTGTTGGAGACAAGGCTGAGCAACAGCAAGACAAACAGCCTCAATATCCCACCCACTTTTTACTGAAATAGAAAAGCTAGTCAAACATTGTGGCCCTTCCCTTTTTTCACCTACTCCAGAGCATATATTCCAGCTCCATGCATGTAATCATGAAAGTGGCAAAGTCTCCATATTTTTAAGGCTGTATAATATTTTATGGAGCACATATACCACAATTTATTAATCCATTCATACATTGATGAGCACTTGGGCTTCTTCCATGACTTAGAAATTATGAATCGGGCTACGATAAACATTCTGTTCCAAATATCTTTGTTATATTGTGATTTTTGTTCCTCTAGATATATGCCTAATAGAGGAATGATGTATTGAATGGCAGGTCTATTTTTAGATCCTAAAGTGATCTCCAAACATCTTTCCAAAAGGAAGCCATTGGTTTGCAGTCCCACCTTCAGGGCAGATGTGTTCCTTTTTTTCCACATCCGTGCCAACATCTATGGTTTTGGGACTTGTGATATGGACTCACCTTACTGGAGTGAGATGTTATCTCAATGTGGTTTTGATTTCCCTTTCTCTAATGATTAAGGATGAAGAGCATTTTTACATATGTCTGTATGCCGTGCACCTGTCTTCTTCAGAGAAATTTCTCTTCAAGTCCCCTTCCCACACTGAGATAGGAACACTTGTTATTTTCTTGCTAATACATTTGAGTTCTCTGTGGATTCTGGTTATTAAACCTTTGTCAGAGACTCAAACTGCAAATATCTTCTCCCACTCTGATGGCTTTCTCCTTGCTTTTACTGTATTCTTGGATGTTCAGAAGCTTTTTTAGTTTGATCAGATTCCAATAATGCATTTTTGGTGTTGCTGCAATTGCCCGGGGTGGGGGGGTCCTTCTCATAAAATATTCACCCAGGCTGATTTCCTCAAGTGTATTCCCTGCACTTTCTTCTAGTATTTTTATAGTTTCATTTCTTAAGTTTAAATCTTTAACCCAGTGAGAGTCTATCTTAGTTAATAGTGAAAGTATGGGTTCATTTTCAGTCTTCTACAGGTCGCCAGCCAGTTCACACAGCACCATTTGTTAAATAAGGAATCTGTTCTCCACTGAATGTTTTTAATTGGTTTATCTAAGACCAAATGATGGTAAGTATCTGGGTTCAACTCTTGGTTCTTTATTGTGTTCCATCCCTATGCCTCTCTGTTTTTGTGTCAGTATCATGCTGTTTTGATCACTATCAATTTATAGTATAATGTGAGGTCTGGTAGCATGATTTCTCCTGATTTTTTTAATTTCAGAGTAATTTCTTGGTGATTTGAGTGTTTTCCTGATTCCATATAAAATAAATTATTATTATTTTTGAGGTCTTCAAAGTATGATAGTGGTGCTTAAATAGCTATTGCTGTAAAATTTATATGGGTTTGGGTAGTATGGACATTTTAACAATGTTGATTCTTCCCAGCTATGTTCACAGTATGTTTTTCTTTCAGTTAAAATCTCTGGCTGTTTCTTTTCTGAAAGTTTCATAGTTCTCTTTATAGAGATCTTTCACATCCTTTGTTAGGTAAACTCCCAAATATTTCATCTTCTTTGGCACTACTGTGAAAAGAATAGAGTCCTTGACTGTTTTTTCAGCTTGACTATTGTTTGTGTATATAAAGACTACAGATCTGTGAGTATTGATTTTGTAGCCTGAGATGCTGCTGTATTCCTTGATAACTTCTAAGAGTTCTGTAGTTGAATCCCTGTGATATGGTATATAATCCTATCATCTGTGAAGAGTGCAGGTTTGTTCTCCTCTGACCATATATTTGTACCCTTGATCACTTTTTCTTGCCTTGTTGCAATGCCTAAGGCATCAGTTACATTGTTTAAAAGCAGGGGAGACAATGGGCAAACTTTCCTTGTTCCTTACCTGAGTGGAAATGATTTCAATTTAACTCCATTATATATGACATTTGCAGTGAGTTTGCTGTCTTTAGCCTCTATCAGTTTAAGAAATGTCCATTCTGTACTGTAACTACTTCTTTCCTCAGTTTATTATTTTTTCTTTCTTTCTTTCTTTCTTTCTTTCTTTCTGTCTTTCTTTCTTTCTTTCTTTCTTTCTTTCTTTGTTTCTTTCTTTTTTTTTTTTTTGTTAAAGACAGAGTCTCATTTTATCACCTTTGGTAGAGTGCCTCAGCATCACACAGCTCATAGAAAACTCCAACTCCTAGGCTTAGGCGATTCTCTAGTTTCAGCCTACCAAGTAGCTGGGACTAAAGACACCTGCAACAAGGGCCAGCTATTTTTCTTAATTTTTTTTTTTTTGCAATTTGGCCAGGGTAAAGTTTGAACCTGCCATCCTTGGTATATGAAGTTACCACCATACCCACTGAGCCACGGGCTCTGCCCTTAGCTTAGATTCTTATTGGAGGATCTATCCAACACTGCCAAACAGGTGTTAAAATCTCCAACCATAACAATCCTGGAGGAAATCAAATTACTCATGTTTGTTAGAGTCTGTCTTATAAATTAAGGCACATTCTTTTTGGGAGCATAAATATAAATAATTCAAATCTCATCATGATGAGTGTTACCTTGTTTACAAATATGAAATGCCCATCCTTATATTTCCTTACTTTTGTTGGTTTAAAGCTTATTTTATCTGTGAATAAAATTGCAACACCTACTTTACTCTGATTGCCATTTACCTGAATTATAGATGACCATCCCTGCACCCTGAGCATCTATTCATCTTTTAAGGGAAGATGAGATTTTTGTACGCATCAAATATCTGACCTGAGTTCTTATATCTAGTCAGCCAACCTGTGCCTCTTTGGAGGACAATTTAAGCCATTCACATTAATTGAGAGTATTGACAAATATAATAGTACTTTTGGTTTCAATTTTGTCAAATGTCCAGTGGATATTATTAATCCTTTCACCAGTGTAGAAGTTGGAATTTGATCAAAACTTTCTGAGTGAGTTTACTTTCGTGATACAGGATTATCCTGATCATTATGGAGGATATGACTGAGAACATCCTGGAGAGCTGGTTTAGTTATGGCAAATTTCTTCAACATGTGAATATCATTAAAATATTTTATTTCTCCATCATAAATGAAACTCAGTTTAGCTGGATACAGGATCGTGGGTTGAAAGTTATTTTGTTTTAAGAGGTTAAAGTTCAATGACCACTCTCTTCTAGTTTAAAAATTTTCAGGTGAGAGATTTACAGTCATTCTAATATTCTTCCCCTTGTAGGTTATGCTTTTCTCACATGAAGCTGCTTGCGAAATTTTCTCCTTCATATTAACTTTGGAGAGGTTAATTATAATGTGTCTGATTGATGCATTATTTGGGTTAAGTTGTGCTGGGGTTCTGAAATTGTCTGCTATTGGGATTTCTGAATGTCTTGCCATGTTTGGGAAGTTCTCCTCGATTATCTCTTGAAATAGAGAATCTGGGCCTTTCAAAGCAACCTAGCTGGATTTAGGAATTCCCATAAGGTGATTATTAGTTTTCTTCAAATTGTCACAGAGCTCTCTGCGAGAAGGATCTGTTTTTCTCTCCTCTTCCTTTTTGAATGTTTGGGAGTGTTTAAAAGCTTTATCTTCAATGTCAGAGATCCTTTCTTCTGCCTTCTCCATTCTGTTAATGAGGGATTCTACTGTAATTCTCAGATGTCTGCAAGATCGTCCCTCAATGGGTCAAAATCTTTGGCGACTTTGTCTTTGAATCATTGAATTCTTCAGACAACTTTTGAAATGCTCCTTGAATTTCTAATTCCAATTTTATCTCCATTCTGTTAATCTCTTTTGCCATACAAATTATGAATTTCATTTCCAACACCTCATCCATTTGTTTATGAATTTAATCTTCTCATGTGTCCACCTTGTTGTTCCTTGGGGGAGTTGATCTACTCTGAAGAATCATGTTGCCAAAGTTTTTCCACTAATTCCACTCCACGAATATTTTTCACTGTTTTGCTAGATGAGTAGATAAGTGGAAATTGTTTTGCGGGCTCCTAGCATAGTGATTAACCAGCTCTTTGCCTAAGAGCTAGGACTGGAGACTGTAGCTTTTCCCCTATAGCTTTGCAAAGGATATGGACAGTACTATGGCCTGAGACATTAGGGACCTTCTTGGTATGGTCGGTCTATTTCACACTGTCTGGTTTTCATCTGGTCTCTGTCCAATCATAGTGAATCAGCAACTCTTGGTTGAATTCTCAGCTGTGGAGAAATACCAGCAACTAAGACAGCACATCCCCCCTGTGCAACAACTGGGAAAAGAAAATCAAACCTTCCAACTACAACACAACCAGGGTACAACCTTAGGTAGTCCTGAGTTTATTGGCCCAGGTCAAGGGTTCTAAATCAATTGTGGAGGTAAGCTCACAATCTCAAGTTCAAAAAGTCAACAGCAAATAGACAGCAGGCATCTGCTGACAGGAGTATGAATTCTTCTGGTGCTCTGTGGAGTCAGAAGGGCCCACCTAGCAAATGAATTATTCCAGGAAGGTTGATGCTTCTTTCCCCACCTTGCACCTCTGTCACACCGAGTCACTGGTGACACTGCAGGTATTTGACCCAGTTCCCTCCAATGAAGATATGATCCAGAGGTTGGCAACTGCCTAAGTTACAGGGAGATCTAAGTCTTCTAGGACTGGCTCATACACTCTAACACCTGCTGTCAGGGAGACCTGAAGCCTGACAACCTTGGGTGCTTAATGCAAGCTGGGAAGTATCACTCTGTTCTATCCCCACCCCAGATTTATGTTGCTGCCACTTATATTCTTGTAGAGTTGGCCTTTATGTCCCAGCTGTATTTCCCTGTGGGCCAGGTACTCTTTGAGTTCAGTGAAACTGTGACTCAGCCCCACACTGTGCCCCTCCCACTGCACCAATTCTCACAGGGCTGGCTTCTCATGTTCCACTGCACTCTGTGTTGGGGTGGGTGCAATTAGAGCTCACAAATGGCTCTCAGTTTCTGCCCCACCCTGAGCTTGTTCTGCTGCCATGCCTGCTTTTGTCCCCACTCTGCTCCCCTGGGATCCGGTAGCCTCTTAGGCTCACAAAAGCAGCAATTCTGACTCATCTCTACACTGAGAGCTTGTGACTTTTGTGCATGCTGATTCTATTTTTGGTCCCCACTGTGTTCCACCCGGGGAAGTTACCACCTCAGGCATACCCTTTGTTCACAAGGCCTGCATGTCCATTCTAGATCTGTTCTGCCAGTGACTGCCACTGGCATAAAGGCCCAGCTCCCTCTGGTTGCTAAGAGAGGGGGGGAGTGTTTCTCTCAAATATTCCCAGGAGTGTGTGTCCTATTGTTCCTGCTGCTTCCCCTGCTGCAATGTGCTGTGTAGACCACATCCGCTTTTTCCATAAGGCTCCCTTGCTCCACAGTCCTCACTACACACCAGTATCGCAGAACCAGCACAGACCTAGAACAGATTAAACACCACCCACACCTCTCGAAAAAATGCCCAAGGGCCTTGACTCCACAGGGGCAGGCTTCCACACCTTGAGGTAAAAGTGGAGATTTGTGGGAGTTCAGACTTGTAGGTAGAGTCTATGGTCAGTTTTATGCTTGGTGAGAGAGCACCATGAAACACTCGTGTGTCCTCTCTAAGGAAGCAGTGGTGGTTTGTAGAGGGTTTCTCTTGTGAGATAAAATAGGAAGAGATCCAAACTCCACTGGCTTGTTTGTAGAAAGTACACTGCAAGTTGTTCTCATAGGGAGGGGACTCCCATCCCCTGGGCAATGGATTTTGTAACTATTGATTGTTTCCTTGGGTTCTCAGCTAGCCTCAGCAGCAGAGATGTCCGTTCTTCAACCTTCTCTCTTGGATCAGCTCCAAACCATCAGCTTACTTGCTAACTTTCTGTCCTTTAAGTCTCCATCTGGACGGGAGCCTCTGTGGAAAGCTGGTTCCAGGCAGCTATCTTGCCACCTCCCCTAGTTTTCCCTTATCATAAGGATTTTAAGGTTCATTCTCATTGTAGCATGTCTACTTAATTGCTTTTCATTTTTTAAAAATATTCCATTTTGTGAATATAGCATGTTATATGTATCAAATCATCTGTAAATCCCATCAGTAGTCCTGAGGATGTTCCCTTCTCATCTAAGATTTATTTATTTATTTATTTATTTATTTATTTATTTATTTATTTATTTTGAGACAGAGCCTCAAGCTGTCACCCTGGAGAGAGTGCCATGGCAGCATCACAGCTCACAGCAACCTCCAATTCCTGGGCTCAAGCGAGTCTCTTGCCTCTGCCTCCCAAGTAGCTAGGACTGAAGGCGCCCACCACAATGCCCAGCCATTTTTTGGTTGCAGCCATCATTGTTGTTTGGTGGGCCCGGGCTGGATTTGAACCTGTCAGCTCAGGTGTATGTGGCTGTCACCTTAGCCCCTTGAGCCACAGGCGCCAAGCCCTCATCTAAGATTTTTAAAAGATTTTATCAACAAGGTATGTTGATACCTTTGCCTCTGTCAAAATATTTTTCTGTATCTGATGAGGTCACCATATGGTTTTTATTATTGATTCTACTAATGTAATGTGTTGTAATAGTTGATTTACCCATATTGAGAGAGACTAGCAAACCTGGTAATAAATCCCATTAGGGATACATATATAAAATATATATTTTTTTATTTTTACACATACCTGTCTTTATTATATGCATATGCTATTTATACATACATGTGTGTTATTTTATATAGTCATTTTTTTTTACATATACATGTGCTTTTTAGGTTTCTACTTTTTGCCTTCAAAGAATTAAAAAGGCTTAAAATTTAATAACAATAACAATGTTTCAGATAAGGACTAGGAAAAAAAACTGATAAAGAATGAATGAAAATAAATACATTCAGAAAAGAAATCAGATGATTACTGCATCAAAATATTAAGCAATATTTGTAATAATAATGCAAAAAAGTAACATTCACATTGTCAAATAAGAGTATGTCTATTATAGAATGCATTGACTCTGAGCCTCAGTATAGAGTCATCAGTTAACTTCTTATTTTTTCCCCAAAATCTCAAAAAAATAGACAACTAACATTTATAAAAGAAGTAAAAGATAATTTGAAAAAACAGATCATACCAAGTCTTATAGGCAATAGAAAAAGAAAAAATATTTCAAAATCATTCCGCTTAATCTGGATACACCTGATATTAAAATTTCAGAAATTATATTGTTATAAAGGGAAATTACAAACATATTTCACTTATAAATGAGGATGAAATATCCTAAACAAAATATTAAGAAGTCGAATTAAAAATTAATGTTCAAGTAATGTACTTTGGTCAAAATTAAATCCAGTTTATGTGAGAATTTGTCACTATTTTCTTTTCTTTCCTCACCCCCTCCCTCCTTCTCTCTCTCTGTCTGTTCTCCCCTTTGCCCATGATCCACTGTGTCATTTATTGTCATTAATTGTCCTCATATCAATGGTGAATACATAGAATTCATGCTTCTCCATTCCTGTGCTGTTTCACTAAGAATAATGTGTTCGGGGGGTGGAGCAAGATGGCAGCCGAGTAACAGCTTCCTTGCGGCTGGGAATGGTGAGACCGGGAGAGAGCACCTCAGGCATCTCTGGCAGGCGGGATCTACCCAGGAACTTCCCCTTGGGGACACAGGGAGACAGCATGAGGCTTCTGGACACCCTGAGGAAGGCAAAAGCGGCAGAGACTGGGCAAGTGGTTGCATCTGTTCACTCGGTCTGATCCTGTCTGCGGCTGTGGGTGGGGCAACACTGGGACTGCAGGTTGGAAAGGCCTTGCCTGTGAGCTGTTTGGGTTTCTTTTGGTCTTGGCACTCGGTTTAACTGCCTTGGGAGAACTTGGGCAGGAGCGTGGGGGTTTTTGTGTGTTGCCTGGGGCCCCAGACTAGGCCACTGAGCCAGAAAGAGCTGCCAGTATTTGGTGGTGGGCTGTGTGGAGCCATTGTGGGAGAACTGCAAGCTCCACCCTCAGGGTCGCAGAACAGGCATTGGGCGGGAGCCAGTAATCTAGTGACTGAGCAGCTTAAAGGCGGGGACTGAGATGCCTCATAGCCTTAGCCCTCAGGGGCATAGGGCGAGATTGGTTTTGGCACACGGGGTAAGCAGATAGCCACTCAAGGAGCGATCCCAGCCACAGCACTTTCCTGGGAAAGCTTCTGCCTACCCCAACTTAGCAATTTAAAGTGTCTCCTAAGTAGGCTAAGGAGGATTTAAGCTCTCCACCCTGCAGGGTTTGAGAAATCA
>CAUYRH010064546.1:0-62948 GCA_963574655.1 Perodicticus potto
TGAATGTTATATTAATCAGGTTGATAAAAATATCTCCAATTGTATGTGAAGCCCACACACTGTACTCCTTGACTGAATTATTGTACACAGCTATGACTCAATAAAAAAAAAATTAAAATGTAAAATCATATTAGAAATAAAAAATTCAGCACAATAAAAAAAAAAAGAAAAAAGGGAAAATCCAAAAACTATGCTCAAAACTATTAAAAAGATGTAGGACGTGAGACTATAAAATCAGGACAATTTGCCACCTGAGAGGCACGTAGTCAAGGTGGCACTGTCCTCCAGAACCTTCTCATCGACCTTGACCAGGAAGAAGATGGGAATACTACCCCAAATCCAATCAATGGCTCAGTGTTAAGCAGCTATCAATCTGGAAAGTACAAGACATACTTAGATACTTATTTAATATTTGGCTTTTATTATTATGCATCTGCAACTTTTATTACCATACATCTGCAAAGAGCTAAAACTCAGGAAATTCCAAGCAACATCTGCAGAAGACCATCACTTTTGCGTTGATGTTTGAAGACCACTTTGGGGGCAGCCTCTGCAATGGCCCCGCTGATTCACGCCTCCTGGTATCCACATCCTTAGGTAACCCTGTCCATTTGACAGTGACTTTTTGCTAACAGAGTAGAGCAAAGGTGATGGGCTGTGACTGGTGAAATTTGGTTGCAGTAAGACTATTACCTTACATGACTCTCTCCCTCTCCCCCTTCTTGCCTCTCTCTCCCTCCTTACCTCCCTCCCCCTCCCCTTCCCTTCTTGCTTCTCTCTCTTTGCCTCTTCCTTCTCTTTCTCTCTCCCCCCTCCACCCTTCCTCCCTTTTTCCCTCTCTTTTTCTCTCTTCCTCCTTGACTTTCCCCATTTCCCTCATCTTGCTCCTTCTTGTCTCCCTCCTTGTCTCTCTCCCTCTCCCTTTCCCTCTCCCCCTCCTTCTCTCCCTCTTTGCCTCTCACTCCACCCTCTTCCCTCTCCCCTCCCTCCTTGTTCTTCTCTCACTTCCCTCCTTTCTCTCTCTCTTCCTCCTTGCTTCCATCTCTCCCCTCCCCTCCCTGTCTCTCTCTCCCTTTCTAACATCTTCTCTCTCCCCCGCTTCCTTATCTCTCTCCTTGCTTTCCCCATTTCCCCCTCTCCTTATTCCCCTTTCTCTTCTCCTCTCTCTCCATCTCCATCCCCCCTTCTCCTTCTACTGCCATGTGCCATCTAGTGACTGGTCTCATGGAGAGTCTCACATAGCAAATAAAAGATATCTTCAGTTGATAACTAATGAGGCTCCAAAGCCTGGCAGTGACTACAGGAATGACCTTTGAAGTGAGTCTTCTGAAGCCAATCACATAAGTGGGCTCGGGAGCAGCCCCTCCCCCAGTCAAGCCTTGAGGTGACCATAGCCCCACCCCCTCCCCAGGACTAAGGCCCTAACCAGTTCCAATGAGACAGTAAAAGTTTTTGTTGCTTTACTCCACCGCATTTTGGGACAATTTTTTATGTAGTCATAGATGACTAGTACACCATACATGCTCCATAGAAAACGAATGCTTTGATGGAAATCACCAGACATTTTTATAACTAAAAAGGAAAGAGTCTTGGCTGAGAGTTAATATGATTTACAAAAAAGGAAAGAAAAGAAAAAGCACAATCGAATACACCAAAAGATAAAAGAAAAGTTTGACACTTCCTTTAAGATCAGTTTCAGAATCACCTTTGAAGGTGAAGCTCACAAAATAGGCAAAAAACTGGAAAAGACATGGCTGAATCTGTCTGAGATAAAAATAAAAGGAAGCAGCCTACTCTTATTGAAGGATGCTCTCAAGGGACACTTTCTAATGTACTAAAAATGTACTTAAACCTTTGGTAAGTCCACCGTTTTATTTTGCAGAGGGAAGCAAACATGAGAATTAACATCTGCCCATTTTTAAACATTTCCTCTGTATATTCTATGATATGATACCCATGAAAGTTCTAATTTGCACATTACTTGAAAGGAAGAGAGGAGTGGTGAAAAAAATGGTCAACGAGATATGGATGGATGTTGCATAGACGGATCCATGGGGCAGGACAGGAGGGTTCCAGGTCCGCAATCAAGATGTTATGAATTAAAATGTTTCAGCAGGCAGCATCGTTTAATGAGAAAAGCTAGTTCTAAAACATACCTCTTTATTTCATCAATGGAGCAGTAAAATGGAAGAAAAATTTTAAAACTCACCTTTGCAGTCATACGTGCAATGAGATGAGAAGTGAATTTGAAAGCTTGCTCTGCTTCAAAGATATACCTCAGCCTATTCAATGGGGCCCATTGACGGTCTCAGCAAAATTGCTATCATTCTTCATTGAAGAAAAACACATATAAGTACTAACAAAGTTTAAAGAAAAATCTTCCCTAAAGCCTCATCTAGATCTTAATCACTAAAGCAATCTGATTAAAGTCACACATACCAAAGGACAAACAGGTTTAATGTAGCAATTTTCCCAAAGTATTAACCTTTTTTGTAAAAAGTAAAAAAAAAAAAAAAAATTGATCTCTAATGGTATCATTCCTACAGAGCTCTTCACAGCTTGGAGGCTTTTATAGTCTCTCCAAATTGCCCCATGAATCTCCTCTCCTACCTTTGATTCTCCTAAAGGAAAGGAAATATAACTTTGATTATATGTTCCTCGTTGGATACCCCAATGAGGTTTCCCAACAGCTAGGGTATACTCAAGATTGACCCTGAACCATCAATGTTCTGCCCAGAGGTTGATGTGGGAACATTGCGGGGTCTCAGGGTCAAAAGCTAAAGGAACCAATTCCTTTACAGACAAGACACATAAACTGAGCCCCTCTAAGAAATGGGAGAGTCATTATTAAAACTCCGCAGGGCTTGATCCTTACTGGAGCTCTCTGAAAGGACTAAATGTACTCTCGCCTAAATGGCAGACAGCCTGGGTCCCTCCGAGCCCCTTCCCCACTAAGCGCCAAACACTGCTTTTACTACAGGCCCTTTGTGTCAAGCTACCCGACTCTTTTTAAAACATCTTCAGCGGATGCACCAGTGGCTCTAAACTTAGCTGCACATTAGAATCACGTGGAGAGGTTCAAAAAGTCCTGATGCTTCGGTCTCAACCTTTACCGATTAAATCGGAATCTCTGGGGTAAGGTCCAGGCGTCTGTATTCTTTTCAATTCCCCAGTCGATTCCAATACACAGCCAAGTTTGAGAACCACACATGCGTGGCCCCAGGGCGATTCCCAAACCACCCTGCCCTTTAGTTATGAATGTTGTATTTATCTACATGTTTCTAAGTCCAGCCTCGGAGGCAACAGTGAATGAATGAATGAACAAATGCACAAATGAATAGCTTTCCTCATCTGCCTCTTCCTGGCTTGGGATACACGGACGAGTACAAATGCTTACAGGTAGCTTTGCGTAGATTCACATTATCACCAATCACAACTAACAGCAAATAATGCCTGGAAAAGGAGAGGAGTGACACAGGAAAAGAAATCCAATCTCATGTTTTCTTTGCAAACAACCTAAAGAGGAGTAAAAAAGTGCGGTCCCAAGGGCTCAATACAACACCTCTCACTCTGTACCCCCCACAAAAGCTTAAATACTGAGAAACATGACATATGATATTGAATTGCATCTGAAATATGCATGATCACGCACACCAAATCATCTCCGAAAGATCATTACACGGGGTCATTGTGCATCTGCTAAAATAATTCCTGCCTTCGGGATTCTTTTAAACTCTCGCCTGCTTTAGAAGGCCTCCTAGGAGCCCACCAGCATCTCTGACATGTTCCAAAGTGTAGTGCAGCAAGACTAAGTCAAGTGCACGCCCATGGATGTTGATTTACAAATTATTTTAATGATCAAATATGTACTTTCACTTGTAATGGAAAACTCTCGGACTTCCTTCCATTATAGAGCTGATCGTGATATGAGTTCTCATTCGAACGATCAAGGAAAATGTGTGTCTTTTGTAAAAGCAAAAGTAGTAGACAAACAAGAGCGTAAATAGGAAAAAGCAAATTACGAAGGAGACACAAAAAAGACTGAAGCGCAGAAAGCTCCGCCAGAGACTCTGCAGCCCGCATCTTCCCATGTGCTCCATGGCGTCAGTATTTACACCTGTGTGTTTCTCCCCCTGCACTAGAATCACCGCACGTGGGGAGGGTGACCAATTATGCTTGTTTTCCTCAATGGGCCAATCACTGTGCCTTACATAGGAATTTTGAATAAAAATCATTTCCCTTTCATTGTGTTACCAGTCTCACTTAGATTAAAGCCAATTGCCAAAGGAGTAAGCCCCAAAACAATTCAGGTCATTGCTAAAAATACAAAACCGGCATGACCCTCAGGAGCAGCCCTAAATAGATGAGGTGCCACATCGCCCTCCTCTCCCTCTCCACCCCTCGCCTCCCCACGTGACCACCCGACCACGTCCTGGTCCTTCTCCCTGACAACAGCAGCGACACCCTGACCCCTAACTCCTTTTCTACCAGTTGGACCACAGGGCGAAGGGTCTGGGAAAGTACTTAAGTCACAAGAGATTTGAGAAATTTCTTGATACAGTGCTTGACCCTCTCTAACCTAGCATCTGGGCTTTTGCAGAAAATTATCTCTGACACAACAAAACTCAAACCTCATTTTGATGTGACCCCCAGCTTAAGAAGCCCGCCGAAGTCACCTTGCCCTTTCTGCCTTTGCTCTGGGCTCTGCAGCTCCCGGGCCCCCTCCCACCCTGCTGAGAAGCCTGGAGGCCGGGAGGCCCCCCTCACACAGGCTGTGTGGTATAAAAGGATCTGACATGGCTTAGGAAACAGGCGCAGAGCACCTCAACTACACAGAGGATATTTTCTCAGTTAAAAAACTGTGTTCTCACTTAAGAATGCTAATGGCCCATGCACAGAAATACAATCCCTGACCTACTTTGAAGCTGAACTTATTAGACAAGCCGACCTGATTACTCAGAAGAGACTGTAAAACAGTAGAATAAAGCCCAAATAGAATTCCTCCCATCCCTCTCCAACGGGAGCAGCCATGGAAAGAGGGTAAGCATGTCGGAGCCGTGCGCTGGGTGTCAGGAGTCAGAATCCAGTCTGGCTTTCTTGCTGGCTTTCTGCTAGAGGTATGTTTCTGTCCCTCCTTAGGCCTCAGAACCCTCATCTAGGGGCAGGACAAGGTGGTCTCTGAGATCATTTCCATTGTCCATAACTGGAGAGTCTATTTTTTAAGAGTGTAGTTTTAAAAGGAAAAAAAAAAAAGAAGCAGCAGCAGCAATTATCAAGCCCAAGTTATCAGACACAGTAAGGCTAGTGAAGGACCAAGACCAACATTCTGCCTCCATGGAGCCCATAGCTGGGCAGAGCCAGTGCGGGTGGAATGAACTGGCTAATGGATTTATTTCCTAACAGCAATCTGAAAGCCTGCGCGAAGCTATGGCAGACGTAAACACAACTGTGTCTGCACCGAGAATTCCCTCTGGCTCTCCACCCGACACCTTTGGTTTAGCTGAATGAATCTTTCAGTGCATTTTAAACCGCTGCACGGTCACGAGTGTCCGTCCGCAAGTTATAATCAGATGTATCACACTGGGAAGGAAGCGCGTGATGATACATTTCCACGGGGTGTTAGGGCAATAACGTGAGTCGTTCCTGCCTCATGGTGGAGAAATTGCTGGAGCTGCAAGGTAAGTCGTCCGAGCCAGAACCGGAGAGAGGCGGGAGGGGCGGCTGTCTGACGTCCCCGCCCCATGAGGAGCCCACACACCG
Organism: Perodicticus potto; assembly: GCA_963574655.1. Taxonomy (NCBI): domain Eukaryota; kingdom Metazoa; phylum Chordata; class Mammalia; order Primates; family Lorisidae; genus Perodicticus; species Perodicticus potto. Next base: position 5,761 of record CAUYRH010064546.1, read on the forward strand.
TTGGATTAGTCAGTCACGATGGGTGCTCCCCGGGGGTGTCTAAATGGTGTCACTCGGAAATGCCGCGGTGCCACGTGGGGGGAGGGCTCCTCTTCAGATAGCAGGCTCGGAGACTCTTCTGGTCCTTTCATCCTTAGAATCCGCTCACCCTTCTAGAACTCAGAAAACAAAGCCGACTGTCAAAAAAGATTCCCGTAAGGAACAAATAGACCTGGGCTTTATGGAATTGCAAGTCTCACTGTCTCCCAGGGCTGGTCACAGAAGATTCAGGGATTGAAGTTGTGTAAACAAACATGAAGGTTGAGAATCCTGCAGAGAAAAAAATGTGATGTCCCAAGGAGGAAGTGGACGGGCCAAGCCAGGGGACTCTTGGATAGCAAGTTCACCCTGTCCTGCCCATCACAGTCGTCTGCACCCGCCCACAACACCCTGTCCCACCCATCAAGGTCTGCACCCCCACCACACTCTGTCCTGCCCGTCACAGTCTGTACCCGCCCACCTTTCCTGTCCCACGCATCAGTCTGCACCTGTCCGTCACAATCTGCACCCACCCTTCACACCCTGTCCCCGCCCACCACAGGCTGCACCCTCCCACCACATCCTGTCCCACCCATCACAGTCTGCACCTGTCCATCACAGTCTGCACTCCCCCACCACATCCTGTCCCGCCTACCACAGTCTGCACCTGGCCATCGCACCCTTTGCACTCAAGGGCCTGCCCACCCTCTGTGGGAGCCTTGTGGAACTTTGGACGGAGCTCTCCTTATACTCCACGGTCGGTGCTCTTGTAATTATGGACTTGCTCTGATGCTATTCAGCTGCTGTCTGCGCTGTTGAAGTCTTCGGGTCCTGGGCCCCACAAGATGTGCGCCTCCTTGACTCTGTGTGTCGCCTCATTAGCATCTCTGGGTATTGGCACCCATGCTGAAGAGGAGGCAGAGAGCCCAAGGCTGCAAGGAAGGCAAGCCGCACCCTGCTGCGGAAACGAAGATGCTGGGGTGAAAACTCCCGTAAAGGTTTCCAGAGTCCTGAACACGTTCTCTGCTCTGCCTCTGATGAGAGCTCCCCTGACTCACTGAGCCTTTCATAGACCCTTTTCTTCTCTCCAAGGAGCGAGAGAGCCTGAAAAATCCAGTTTGGAGCATCTTCATGCTCCCCTGAGATGGCTGCCCTGTGTCCTGTAATGACAACAGTACCTCGGGCAGCAGGATAAAGACCCAGGGCATCACATAATGGCAACAGTCCTATTCTATACCCATCAACCTGCAGTGAGAAATGAAGGCAGGAGACAGCAAGGAGGTGTCTAGTCACATTCCTCAGAAAGACAGGGGGAAGCTGGGGCTAGATCACAGCCCTCCAGATTCTAAGACTCTGCCTGACACATTTCTATTTCTCTGAGCATCCCTGAGGAGGAAATTCCCCAGTTTCGTTCTTAGCTCTGAATTTTAATTCATAAGTCTGGTGATGCACCATCCCAAATTCTTCTTAAAGACCCTGCACCATAGCCAGTCCACGTGGCTTGTGCCTGACTCTACCATCGGCACCAAGAGTGGGCCCTGATGGGCTCACTTCAATCAGCAAGCCCCCCTCATCCCCTGCAGTTGAGAGGGAGGCAGGCACATGGCCTAATTGTGCCCAGTGGTGGTAGAAACAGGTTGTTCAACTATTACTGGAGAATGTGGGGCAGTAGTGCAGTGGTCTGCATCTGACCATGTGGGGCCAGAGAATAGGAATATGGAGAAGTACAGTCCAAAAATAAAGAAAAGGAAAAGAGGGAAAGGGAGAGAAACTGGAATTCTGTGAACCAATAATATGAGCCTTTTACAAACTCACATGGAAAGCCAGTAAGACTTATTCTCTATTTCCATAAAATAATAAATTCCCTTGTTGAGAGAGGAAGGAAGAAAGGAAGGAAGAAAGAAAGGGAAGGGGGGGAGGGAAAAAAAGAAAATTGTTACAAGGAGTGGAGTGACTGCAGTTTGAGCCCAAGCCTAACAGTGGCCTTGGCAGGCCTGGCAGAGACACGTGCAGTGCTCACAGCACCCGAGAGCTCTCATGGTCCAGCTGATGTTCCTGTCTCTGCTCCTTGGACTGCCATCCAGGCTTCATTCATTTCCCAGATCAGCACTCATATAACATCAGCTCTTGTAGGAGAAAGGTTAGAAAAAATCTAGCCTCACTCTTTCCATTTAGTAGGGAGATAAGTTGATCTCAAAGAGGGAAGGAACTAATCCAAGGCCATACAGGGATCTAAGGAGGAATCACCCATGGAACATCACATTTTCCTGAGGGACTTTGCAAAAGCGGGTGTGACCTTGACTTGTCCCTGCCTGTGATCTGTGCTCCTGACTGTCCTCTATGAAAGAGAAGAGCAGCCCCTGACATCCAAGACCTGCTCCTGTGATCTAGGACTTAATGTTGTGAGATATTGGCCTGACATTCTCAGCCAGGCTGCTATGTCCTCCTCCGGGAAGTGGACAATCTCACAGAACACCAAGATTGACCAGGTCCCTTGGAAACCATGATGAAGTGAAGCAAGACAAAACCAAGGTCACCGTGCAAATTGCAAAGTGTCACACAATCCCCTAGTGCACTTCAAATGAGTGTCTGTTGCAGCTACCAATGACAGCTTCAGTTTTGCTCTAATATTTCCTCTTTTGAGACGAAGTGACTCTGATATCCAATCACAGACTTGTCCCCACTTCCTAACGGCTTGATCTAGAGAAGACCCCCAGTTTCTCAGGACTTCCTAAAGTCATCCACCCTAAGCCCCAATCCCATAGCACCTTCTTTCTGAGACACCCCGTTGTTCTCCATGGAGTGCATTCTCCTTCCCTGCAATGAGTCGTAAACCCACCTTGTTCAACTACAGGTGTTCCTGATAGTCTTTAGCTGGAGGGCACTGGCATCTTAAAAAGAAAAAAAAGTGCTGGGCAGAGCCTGTGGCTCAAAGGAGTAGGGTACCAGCTCCATATACCAGAGGTGGAGGGTTCAAGCCTGGCCCCAGCCAAAAATTGCAAAAGAAAAGAAAAGAAGTGCTATTTTTATGACCTGATACAGAATGCCCTCCATGAGGCCACATCCACTGTGCCCTCCATGAGGCCACATCCGTCTGTGCCCTGACTCACTAAATAGCATTAGGGATCTCTGTACCTTCCACGTGCAGATCCTGCTACCTGGAAAGACCTTCCTCTCCAGTCCTCCCGGGGAACTAGTTTAGGAGGCCTTCTCTGAAACCTGGTAGACTAGACCGACCCTCCCTTCTCTCCACCATGTCCCTACGCCACACACCCAGCTGTAATGCATGCATCACACTGTGCTGTAATTGTACATCCTCCTTTGTGGACCCAACCTTCTAGACTGAAAAGCTCTTTGAAGGGAACAGTTGCACAAGGACCAGTGCAGGGGCTGACACAGCAGAAGCTCCACGGAGTAGCTGTTTACTTTTTTCTCTCCAAAGAACTAAGTATCTTTCCTATTCAATGATTCCTATGTTTCACGTCATAGTCTAAGAGTTAAAAACAATAATCCAGACACCTGTGAAGATGAAGGTCTGGTCTGTTACACAAGCATCACTTGTCACCAGCACAGTGTTCTGTGATCTGCAAAGCACTTCCTCGTCACTTTGTCTCATTTAATGCAGGGCTCATGGCAAGTCTGGCTTCTGGCTCAGACACTTCGAGGACTCAATGCTGGGACAAAAATCAGGGAATAAACTGTGGCTGCTACACTAAGTTCCCTAGAGGCCCAGTCCACTCATGGGCCCATGAGCAAAGATCTCTGTGGGAGCTAAGTCTGATATTTACAATCTCACCTTACTTAGGATAGGCAAACATTCTATTAATTCAACATCCCAGTGTTTGAACACTGGTTGAGAAGTCAGATAGAACTGGGTATGTGAACAGAGCTTGTCACTCATCAGCTCGTGACTTCGGGAGAAGTATTCAACATCCCCCAGTCTTGTTTTCCCAATCTGTAAAGGAGGAGTTATAGCAGTACCTACTTCAGGGAGTTGCTATGAGAATCAAATGAGAAAATTCAATGGTTGAGAATGTATATGGCGTCTGGCACATAGTAAAAATAACATTTATAGTTAAATGTTAAGTATTGACATGAGCATGTTATGAACATCACTCTTACTATCCCTGAGTAGAAAGGTCCTAAGCCTCTTTGCCATCAGATAAGTCCCTACCATTACTCTGCTCTCTGTAAGGAGAGAGGTTGGGTGGGTAGAGTAAGGATGACAGAGAACAGGTTTCCCAAACTCCTGCTGTCAGTTGGCTTCTGGTTTGCCCAGTTCGATCTACTATTTAGAGGTTGGAGGGTAGTGGGAAGGGAGATTCCAGGGTATGTGAATATGCCCTTCTCCCTTCCCCAACCTTTTCCTCTCCCATTTCAGCCCCCTCTTCTCTCTCTCTCCCCCCGACCCCCAGCCTCTACTCTTCTCCTATCTCTTCCCCTCCCCTCCCTCAGGCAGGCTCCTGAAGTATTTCCAGCTCCTGCTGAACTTTCCTTCATGGCTTCAGCTTCTTTTTAGTAACCCAGAATCCTTAACTCCAGTAATACTGTATCTTTTGACCAGCCTAAGGGGTTGGTAGCAGCTTCTGTGTTTTGTTAATCTCTGAATTGGCTCATCTTTGTAGCCAAGTTCCTAAGTTAAATTCTTTCTGTTTGAAATATCTAGAATTTATATAATAAATTCTTTCCTGGGCCTTGATTAACAGATACACCAGTATGTACATTTGAATGAGTTTTCAAAAGTTTATATTGAAGACACAGTATAAAACATACGGGCACACAGACACCTCGGCACCTGTCATGCAGCAGTCATCTTAAAAATCTGGCTACTTCTTTCTCTATTGGAAAGTTGTTTTCTGTGCAAAGATCTCCTTTCAAGAAATCTACTTTCAGACTGTAAGAAAATAATGAATGAAACATTCCATCGTCAATGATGGTTATTACAAAATTACCTACCACAGAGAATCATGATATTAAGAATGCAATTATAGAATATTGTTGTTTTGACTGGAATCACTCCCCCTCGCCCCCCGCAGAGGATATTTTGAAGTCCTAAGCCTGAGGTCATGACCTTATTTGGAAATAGGCTCTGTTGCAGATGTGATTAGCTGAGACAAGGCGCGACGCTGGAGTGAGGTGGGCCCCAATGTGGCTGTAGTTTTTGGAAGAGAAGAGATGCAGAGACAAAAGGAAACTGCAAAGTGAAGGCAGAGGATGGAGAGATGATGCTATAAGGAAAGGAAAAGCAAGGACTGCCGGTGCTGGGGGATCTAACACAGTCACACATGAACTCCCCGCCCTCCTTCTAAGACAAAGACACAAAGGATCTGGCTAACCCCACCCCCCCCCACCCCCTGAGAAATTCAAGCCAAAAGACCCTAGCTTTCCAGGTAGGCTGTGGAATTTGCCCACCCCCCACGGCCTTATAGAAAAGGGGTCTCTAATTTCCCCCAAGGGCAGAGGTCACCTTTGCACTGCCCAGGCGAGTCACCCTCCCCTTTCATTCAGCCAGCAACCAGAATGAGCTTGGAAGCAGATTCGTCCCCAGTGCCTCCAGATGAGAATTCAGCCCAGCTGACACCTTGATTATATCCTGAACAGAAAGTCCAGCCATGCCGCAGCTACAGGCCAGGTCTCCGACCCACAGAACTCTCAGATAACAAATGCATTATTTCAGGCTGTCAAGTTTATGGTAATTTTTTTATTCAGCAATAGAAAATCAATACAGGTGGATATATTCACTTTTGTAAAATGTTATGCGATTATTAAATGACGAATAGGCCAAAGACTGTAAAGGAACACACAAAATATGTGTAATGTAACATTAAGTTAAAAATGTGTGAAATGAAACGGGGATCTCTTCGGACGGCATCTACACCCAATACAGGTGTATGGATAAAAGCAAAACTTCAGAGAGAATTCAAATACACTAGGGTGACGAAGTCATTGGTTGAAAGTTGTCTCTAGTCTGCTATCATCATTTTACGAATTTAAAATATAGCAGATAAAGATTTTCCATGCCTGCAGCCCACCCTGAACAGACCAGTGTAGGGTCTTTTAGGCTCACAGAATCCCAGAGGCTCAAGCTTGAGAGAGGACCACACGAGAACCGAGGTTTAATAAAATTCTATCCTGGGGCGGTATCTGTAACTCAGCAGCTAGGGCACCAGTCACATACATACACCCAGGCTGGCGGGTTCGAATCCAGCCTGGACCAGCTAAACAACAATGACAACCGCAACCAAAAAATAGCCGGGTGTTGTGGCAGGCGCCTGTAGTCCCAGCTACTTGGGAGGCCGAGGCAAGAAAATCACTTAAGCCAAAGAGTTGAAGGTTGCTGAGAGCTGTTACACTGTGGCACTCTACTGACATAGTGACACGCTGTCTCAAAAAAAAAATAAATTAACTAATTAAATAAAATAAAATTCCACCCAAGGGAAAATAGTTTCTTAGTTAGGCTAATACTTCATAATATTACAAAGAACTCTTTTCTTTGAAAATTTCAAACAGGCCCTCCCTTCTGTAGTTCACCTCTTTACCCAAAGCGGGAGAAACACAGCCTGTTCTTGGGTTTGAAACTACAGCTTATGCTGAGCACCCAAAGTGGCAGGGGTGTTTTACCATTCCTATGAATGTGTAGGTGATCATATACTGATTTCATAGTAGTATTGAATTCATTGAATACTTTTGTTCCCATGCTTGAGATACTTTACTAAGAAGAATATGTTCTAGTTCCATCCAGGTAAACATAAAAGATGTGACACCTCCATCTTTTTTATGGCTGCATAGTATTCCATGGTGTACATATACCACAATTTTTAATCCATTCATGGATCAATGGGCACTTGGGCTGCTTCCATGACTTGGCTATTATGAAATGGGCTGCAATAAACATTCTGGTGCAAATGTCTTTGTTGTAAAATAATTTTTGATCATCTGGGTAAATACCTAATGAGGGGATTAAACATAACTATAGAGCAGACAGAAGGAGGAAAGAGAAAGGACAGGGGAGTGGGGCGAGGCTGGGAAGAGGGAGGGTATTGGGGGGGACCTAACCTAATGTGCATAATGCAATGATCCATTTCTAAACTGTTAAGAACAGAGTATGAATGTCATACCACAACAAGTAAGTATGCGAGGAGATGGTTATATTAATCTGTTAGATGTAAGCACTCCACATTGTATATCAAATCAGCACATTGTACTTCATAAATACATTAATGTACACAGTTATGATTCAATAAGGACTTAAAACAAGGGGTTTTCTATACTTCCCACATTTCCAAAATTCATTTCTCTTACGTCTCTCTGTATCGCCCTTTTTCTCTTCATTGCCACCTTCTAAGTAGCTTGAACACATTCCTTACAGGTTTGCCACTTCCTGAACAGAAAACCCAGCCATGCCATGGCTGCAGGCCAGGTCTCTGACCTACAGAACTCTCAAATAATAAACGCATCATTTTAAGCTGCCAAGTGTATGGTAACTTTTCAATGCAACAATATAAAATCATTTATTTTTATTTTTTAATTTTTATTTTTTATTTTTACATATACGTGTGTTAATTAGGTTTCCACTTTTTGCCTTCACAGGATTTAAAAGGCTTAAAATTTACTAACAATAACAATGTTTAAGATAAGGACTAGAAACAAAAACCACGTAAAGAATGAACGAAGATAAATACATTCAGAAAAGAAAACAGATGATTATTGCATCAAAATATTAAGCAATATTAATAATAATTCAAAGAAAGTAACGTTCACATTGTCAAATAAGAGTATGTCTATTATAGAATGCTTTAACTCTGAGGCTCAGTATGAAGTCATCAGTTAACTTCTTCTTATTATTTGTTTTAAATTTTAAAAAAAGATAGCAAATCAATACAGGTGGGTACATTCACCATTCTAAAATGTTATACAACAATTAAGTGATAAATAGGCCAATGTAACATTAGCTTAAAAATGTGTGAAATAAAACGGTGATCTCCTCTGATGGCATCTATACCAAATACATGTAAATGTGGATAAAACAAAAAAATCAGCGAGATTCCCAACGTCCTATGACCTCACTTTCACAATAAAGTCATTGTGAAGATAACTGTTCAATAAATTGTATTTCTCTTTTCTCACGTATTGGCTGTGTGATCTTGGAGAGGATAGTCTCTCAGAGTTTCAATTTTATAACCTAAAAAGTGGGTTATGACTATACACGCCCACCTCCATAGGGATGTTGTTAAGATTAGCATTAACAAGTCCAATTGTACTGTCAAGGGTGGAACCAGAGACAGAAGATACCAAATTCCCTTCCTGGACACACAGAATGTGCAGCAAGGGCTACAGATGGGACCTACCAGGTGCAGGTGTGGAGGCAGGTAGCTAGCTGCCTCAGGTAACTGACAGTCCAAATTCTATGTGGCCCAAATGTAAACTCAGCAGCATGCCAGGCTGGTGGCTAGCTTTGGTTATTAAAATGTGAGCGTAAAGGCTTTTTGGTGTTTCTGGATAGAAAGAATCAGTCCCCAAATCCCCATAGCATCTTTCTCTTTGTCATAGTTACCGGCAAAGTTCCAGATGGTGGCTGCTCTACCATCTTGGGTCCCCTAAAAAAGGACATGTATAGAGTAGAGCCCTATCCAACGTCCAACAGCCAAGGAATAAGAATAAAAAAAAAACCCTGTTGTTTGTAGCCTCTGACTTGGGCGGGATGTTTGTTACTGCGGCCTTCTCTGGTACATAGCAAGTGGGGAAAATGAGGCTGGGACATGACGTCATTGGCTCAGGTGCACACAGCTGCTAACACCAGGACGGAGACTCTATTCAGGTGGCTTGACTTCTGCTCCTGGAAGCCAGGACAAGCCAACATTGTGTTCAAGTGGAAGCAGGAATGGAACAAGTGTCCCACTTCAAGATAAGGAGCATCGTGTGCCACATTTTCCAGGACCGCTGAGTCATTGATGATGTAGGAGACGCCAAGTGCAAGTGCATTTAGGCAGAAAGAGGTACATTGTTAGGAAAAGAATCTTGAGTGATATCTTGTTCTTCCTCTAAAGAGGCTCCTGAGGAATCCCAGGGGCCAAGATGGTCCCTTTCCCCAAATCCCACTGGATCTAATTATAGATACAACCCAGCCTGGATGTCAGCTGAGTTTTTCTTAGGCTACATCTGGGTTGCCAGTGTGTGGATTGGATCTTATTGTAAGAGAAGCAAACATTATATATAAGCCCAGAAAAGAAGCTTCTACTGAGAATTTTAGCTTCTAAGAGTCAGGTTGTGTGTATATTTCCCAATTGAGGATGTACAATAAAATGAAACACTTTGCTGAAGGTCGTGCACATCTGGGCACCCTGAGGCCAAGGCTGAGCAGTTAGGATACACAGACTCAGGCCCACCTCAGCAACAGACTATCAGTGTGCCCTTTGTTCTGTCTCTAGGCCTTGGATTCCTTACCATAACACAAAGGGAATGGAAAAACCAGATCTAAGGTGATTTCCTGCTTGAAAACATAATAATAAAAACTGACACCAACTCTCACACATTGCTGGTAGGCATAAAAATTGGTCCAAGTTCTATGGAGAAAATTTAGCAATATCTATCTTAAAACTGTTTCGCAATCTCAGACCTAAGAAATTATGCTAAAGGTGGGGTTGCACGGAGAAATGATGTTTGCACCAAGTTGTTCATTGCGGTATTTCATTGCAGTATTGTTTGCGATAATAAAAACTGAAAGTAATCCAAATGCCCATCCATAGGACCAAGTTAAATAATTGATGGTGTACCCGTACTGTAGAATACCCTGGAGCTATGAAAAAGAACAAGGAAGCTCCTTATGTCTGAATACAGAAAAAAAAAAAAAATCCATGGTACATGAAGTAAGGGAGGGAAGACTCAATAGAGTATGTGTAATATGCTATGACTTATATAAGAAAAGAAGAGAATGGAATGGGAATTTGATTAATCTACGCATGAAATACCTTTGGAAAGATACACGAGAAAATAGTAACACTAGTAATCTCCAGGGAAGAGAGAACTATGTGTTTAGGATAAGGAATAAGAAGAGGAATTTTCAATATATATTCTTTTGTGTGTGTTGATTTTTGAACCACACAAATACATTACCTCCAAAACAATAAAATAAAAGATTAACACTGCAATTTTTTAAACTTTTGCCAATCAGGGGTTGAATAAGAATCAATAAAATACCTAAAAGCATGTTCTGAAGATTTTAAAGAATCTCAACTATTTTCCTCCTGGAGCCCAGTATCCAAAGGGTCATGGGCAAAATCTCTCTCTTCTCTCTTCCTAGATCATACTATCTGCTTCGGGTCCCTGCTCTTCAGAAATTTCACCAAATACCTCAAATTCAACTCTTTCATCACTTAAATTTTTTTTCAATTATGAAAAAATGAATTCATGGATAAGAGAAGGGAGACATCAGAAGGAGCAAGTAGAACTAGGTTCTAGACAGGGTTTTAATGCCCCATGTAGCTGTTGTAAGCCCTTGGCCCTCTCAGGCCTCAGACTCTGCACTTGTTGTAAAAAGGCTATGGAATAGGTGACCCCTTCCATCCAGCTTTATCTGTCTAGGATTCTAAGAATCATGTGGAATACAGAAAAGGCCAGACCACACCCTGGAGGGCACCCTGGAGACCACACCCTGGAGGGACCAGCTGTTGACACGTATCTTCTCACTCTACTAACCACCTGTCATCTGGAAACATTCTCCCTGGAACAGAGAGTGTAGCAATTATATGACAGGTGCTACAAACAGGGGACAATCCTGCCTTGATGGCGATCACAGGATAGCAGTATAAACTACACTGACCAGTAGACAAAAAGGTGATTTCAATCTCCAATAGGACAAAAACTGCCACATCTGGCCATGACTGAGTAATTGGCACTGGACTTGATCTCCTGCCAAAATAATTATAACACTACAAAGAATGTATGAGCTGTTTAGGAGTGGGTTTTCCCTCCAGTTCAGGATGGTGATCACTGATGGAAGGAAAATACAGAAATGAGACTTGTGTTTATCTTCGCTTTCTACCTAAGGGGATTTTCCAGACCCTGCACGGGGAGGTGGAGCCCAAGCAGAGTATGGCAGCCTTGCTGAACTGAGGAAGCAGAACTGGAGGTTCTGGACTGCTGATGTGTCTGGAATTTGTAAAGCAGGATAGCTGGGAGAATGTCCACAAATTCTCTGCCAATTTTTGGATGATGGCTGGCCTGCACATATGATAGACACGAGTCTGTAAGGTCTAGAAAAGGGTAATTGATGCAGAGCTGAAAGCTGAACAGAAAAATATCAGAGGTTGTATGGGAAACACTAGAGTCTTGGCCCACCTACAGAGGAGATTCAGTTGAGACCCCAGAAAGAGCAAGTCACAGTAGCAAGTACCACATCTACAAGTAAAAACCTCCCACTAAGAGGACTGATGAAACCAAAATAGATCCATCCTAACAAAGTATAAAACAATCCCGACAGTTTGAAGAGGGCATGTCAATAATTTAACTGCCTACCAGGATAAAATTCAACATCCTTTAAAGCCAAGTGACATGATCCGGACTACTTACAGCATATTATCTATAGTTCTTATGTTAAGAAACAAGAAATAGATAGATAGATAGATAGATAGATAGATAGATAGATAGATAGACAGACAGACAGACAGACAGACAGACAGAAAGATAGACAGTAAAATGGAGCAGACCCCAAGATGATTCAGATATTAGAATCTGCAGATGGGAACTTTAAAATAACTATTGTAAATGTACTGAAGAATTTAAAGGAAAATCAGATATAATGGGAGATGAGTTAGGGAATCACAGATGAATAGAAAGTAAAAATAAAAGTACCAATTCTATCCTGGAAAAGTATCATATCTGAAATGAAAAGTTTACTCTGGGTTTAGAGGCAGTTCAGGCACTGCAGAAGAAAAAAAGTCATTGATTGTGGAAACATCAACAGAAATTATCCAATCTGAACAACTCAGGAAACAAAATGTTTGCGAAATAAAGACTCAGTACAATCAGAGACAACATCGAGTACTCTAACATATATATTTGGGATTGAAGAGAGATAAGCTAAGTGAGCAGAAAAAGTATTTGAAGAAACAGCATCACAAAAGATGAAAACCAAAAGTAAAGAAAAACATTTTTTTGTCTTTTAATTTTTATTACTCAAAAAAGCTTCATTTCCTTATTTAGCTTTCTGACTTTGTGCTTGTACTTTCAATACTTTCACAACAAGTTTCTGCTCCTCAATAAGGAAAGCACGCTTGACCCTGTCACAAACACATTTAGCATACATGGAACCACCCTTGGCCCTGCTGATGTGTTATTTTGTTTTGGACAACCTCATAAGAACTTTAGGTCTCACAGCACAAACCCCTCGAAGTCTGCCTGGGCACAGGCCACATGCAGACTTTGGTGCCTTCCCAACTTTCTTGGTAGAAAGGTAAATGATTCTATTTCCAGGGCTTCGGGACAGCCTGGTTTTGTTAGAGGCTGTATTGTAGGAAAGCCTATGATGGTATATTAAATGCTGCACCATTCTGGGTGCCTCCAGACAGCATCTAAAACATTGCTGAGTGTTTAAAAAAAAAAAACTTAATAAATCAAGAGATATACCATATTAATGGATCGGAAAATTCCATTTTACAAAGAGGTTAATTCTCCCAAAATTGTCCTATTGACTTAATATAAATGTTGATTAAGATTCCAAAATGGATATATGGATGCTAAAATGTATATGAAAGTGCAATGAACCTAAAATAGTTAAAATAATCTTAATAAAATGAAGCCCCTGTGAGGAGGCAGAGGTATATGAGAACTCTGAACCTAAAATTACTCTAAAAAATAACATCTATTGTTTTAACAGTGGGGTTTACCTTCTTTCACTTCTGTCAGAAAAGTCTTCCATGCTGGGTATCTGCTGCCACAATTCTGGATCTCACAATAAAAATAGCAAAGGTCTGAGCTGGCCAGACCCATAGCTTGAATAGAGCCTTTCTGCTAAACCCAGCCCAGAACAGCTGACTCCTAACTAAACCATGTGTGAGCAAAGAAAGAATTGCTATTAAAAGAAAATAGTTGTAGGACTGACATTGATTTCAAGCCTACAGTAAAATTTTAATAATTAAGACAATGAGATACCAAAATTATGAACAACAAATAGATCAACACAAAGAACAGAAAATTCATAAATGGGCTCTTACATGTATGGATACCTGATATGTTACAAAGACTCAACTGCAATGATTTGGGGAAAGATGGTACTTTTAATAATGGTGCTGAGTCAGCTGAGATCCATACAGACAAAATGAGCCTTGATCTCTATATAACACTTTCCACAAAAATCAATTTTAGATGAATTACATAGACCTACATGTGAAATGCTGAATAACAGATCTTCTAAAGATAATGTAAGGCAGTAAATTTCTAATCTGAGGGAACAAATTTCTTTAATATATATAAATAAAGGAAAAGTTGATAACTGGACTTCCTTAAAATCAATACATTTATTCCACAACAGATACCATTAATTAAGTGAAAAGGCAAGCTACAGAAAGGAACAGAATGTTTATAGCCATATATTAGACAAGTACCCATAACCAGTAAACTAAAAATCAATAAAACACAATTCAAAACAAACAAACAAAACAAAAAAGCAAAAGACTTACATAGGCACTTCACAAAAGAAGTCAAAAAAAAACTTACACAGGCACTTCACAAAAATTTGTAAAATGTGTGTGCATGTGTGTTACTCATCCTAACTAGTCATCAGAAAAATGCAAGTTAAAACCACAATGAGCTATTACAATATGCAAGCTGGAATGGGTAACATTAAAAGATGACACCAATCTGTCACGTAAGACAACTATTTGACAGTATCTCTTTAATTCAAAGAATCATTCTACTCCTAGTTATAGATGTCAGTGAAATGGAGCTCCATAATACCAAAAACAAACAAACAACAAACAAAACAAAAATACATACAGAATAATGACAGGTTAGATATAATGAACCATGTAATAATAATACATGGTTCATTATACCTAAAATAGAAAACAACTCACAGGGCTGTAAGCTACAAAATGGGCACAGTTTGATATATTCATACAATGATAAACTATTTAAAAATAAAAAAGTGAACTATTGCTATACACAACATGAATGATACTCTCATACATAATTTTATAATGGAAGAAATAAGATAAAGAATACATAAGTTGTTATTCCATTTATGTAAAATTCAAAAAGAGGAAATACTCCTCTAGTTACAATACTTCTACAAAGGAGAACCAATGACTTGGAATGGGTGTAAGAAAGGTTTCTAAGGTCCTGGTTATATTCTGTATCTTGCTCAGGATTTTTTTTATGTTGGTATATTCCATTATGATTTGTTCCTTCTTCTGCATTTATGTTATTCTTCAAAATAAAAGTTTATCCCTCATCCATAAAAAGCAAAGGCACTGCAAGAGTCCTTTTGAGAGCAGATAGGAATGGAGAGAGTGATAATTATGATGGTAGCACCTCACATGTGCAAATCAAGTGAAGTGTTCTTTCTTGGGACAGAACAGATAGGGACAAGTCTACAGACCAAGCAGAAAGAGCCAATAGATGAACCTCACTGGGTACCCTAGAGAGGAAGCAGAAAGGGCAGCCCTCAGCCACAGGTGAATGGGGACTCCTCTGACAAGAGGTAAGAATAGATAGGGAGACAGGCACATCTGAAAAGGAAGTAGTAGATGTTACAATAGGGGCCATGCCTACCACAGGCCTCCATCATGAACTTACATCCATTTGGAAAGGACTCCTAGGTTTGGGGCAAACAATACAGATAGAAGAGATACTTCAGGAAATAACAAGCTTAATTTATTGAAATATCATTTATCATTCACTCATATTTGGGAATAAGAAACCATTCTTACCTCAAGGAGTAATACCTCTTATAGGATGCCAAATAAGGAAGAAAAGAGCACTATATCCACTGTCCCCATGTCCCAAACTGTGGACTTACATGCATGGTTAATGTGTGACGACATATATACCTCTTAGTGGTGAGATAAACTCACACTACTCCCATTTTACATAATTGAATACTGAGGCTTGACAAGGTAAGCAACTAGCCCAGACTTACATGGGGGTACCTACTAGATCCAGTAGCAGAAGAAACATGTATACAAATAAGAAATCACTGCATAGTATAGTGAGAGGAGTGCTGCAAATGTGCAGACTGTTATGGGAGTTATAAAGGGCTCAATGAGGAAAGTGACTCATGAGTTAAGTCTTGAAATAAGAGCTCTCCCAAGAGAAAAAGGTCAAGGATGAGAAGAGATTGACTGATGTTCCAGTGTGCCCAGAACATATGTGCCTGCAGCTCATTCCTTGCATAGACAAAAGTTATCTAAGGGTCTGTCTTGCCTATCCATCATCAAAATGTGGCTCCTTCTTGAATAAGCACAATTCATTCTTATCACCAAAGTTATATTGGATTTTCTCCAGCTTTCCTGAGTACACAGAATTGTCCTTCTGTACTGTCAAATCCCCAGATCACATACTTAGCAGCTGTTTTCAGGATATTTTCTCAGAATTGCTTGTCATAGAGGCACAGAATAATTTGTTGCAGGCATTTTTACATCTGGTTAACTCCAATCAAATCATCTAGAGATTAGGTAAAAACTTACAAATTTTATCAGTTTTAATTACTTAAAACAATTTTGATGGCCATTTGAATCTCTCCCCCACCCCAGATACTCAACACAAAGTTTCAGAAATAACAGGGAACAGATGGCAAAAAATATTTAAGACTCTGATTTTTTTTAACAAAAAATGATCAAGAAAAGATTTCGTTTATTTTGATTTTTTTTTCTATTTATAAACAAACTGCCTCCCATAGAAAAGGACATCTTTATAATATCCTTCCTAACTTTTTAAAAATCCCTTTAATTTAATTTTAACCAAAATGAAGCATTCCTTTGAACTTACCTTTGATCAGGGTGGACTCGCACTTTGAGAAAGATCTCTGATGTGCCGGTAATAGAAGAACAGCTGTAAGTAGCTTGACCTGGTGACTGAGGAGCCTCCAAAGGTCCATTACAACTGACCAGGGAGTCAGGCACAGCTGGAGTTCAGTGAGCACTTGTGTGGATGGAGTTCCCTTTACTTAAGTCTCCACCCACTTGGAACATGGTGGAGAGGATAGGCCTTGGAGCTGGCACAGTTGTCTCAGAATGCCTGGCTCCCCAGATGAAACTAAGAATGTGTCACTGGGAAAGAGAGGACCCAGTGAGAGGCTAATGTCTGGATGCTACACAGGCCTCCATGGCTAGGATTCCTTCTGTAAAGTGTTAATTTTGAAGGTGGAAGTATAATTTTGAAGGGAACGCCCAAAGCTTTTGATGGAAGTGTGGATACAACTTCTACAGGGCTTCCTTCTAGCTCTGAGCTTGATGGTCCTCAGATTTCTCAAGAGGAGAAGCTTCTAAAAGGATGAACTCTGATAGGGACACCACAGCATAGATGAAAAGCCCTAGATTTAACTGCCCCCTCTGTGGCTAACAAGCTGGACCACCGGGACAAACCACTTAACCTCTTCAAACATTGCTTTCCTCATCCACAAATCTTTCTTTTTAGTGTTTAAAATATCATAGTATAGTGTCAGGCACAAAAGAACCAACAGCACAGAGAAGACCCTACCCACTCCAACCTCCACTCTATAGAGTCCCTAAATCACAACCGCAGTAGACCCACAATAGTTGACCACCCAAGGGACTGTTAACAAACTAGTCAATGTAGGGAGGTAGTCAACCTATGACATGTGGTGCATTCCAGTCTATGAAAATTAGGTCAACTTAAAGAGCTGGTCAGTGCAGGGAGGTAGCTAATTATGGAGGTTCTATTGTATTTCACTTGAGTGATGAGCTTCTGCTGACTTGCCTGGATCCTTCCCTAGCTTTAGGGGCCTCTCCTGACTGTCCTGTCTCAAGTACTTTAACCCAGTGATAGAGAGGCCTCCACTGTCACACTGCCACAGAACAGCACTGGGCCTGGCACCAGGTAAGGACTCAGTCATCACTTGATAAATGAGTTAAAATCATCTCACTATTCACAGACCTGGTGACTGACACTCCCAGCCCCCCTTGCAGTAAGGGTGCGGCCATGTGGCTGATGAAAAAGTGCAAATATACACTATCCTCAGGCTTCATCAATCGAAACAAAAAACAATAATAACAATGCAAAACAAGCTTTTCCCTTCGAACATTTGATGTGGAAGATGATTATAAAGGTGGCTGACAGAAAATAATAGAGCCGGGGTCCCTGAGTCACCACTTGGAGGACAGCTGTCCATTTGAGATAGTTCATCGGCAAAAGGTTCATCCATTTGAACCATTAGATGTTTGGGGGTTTATTATGGTAGCTACCCGAAGTCAGGGGGTCTGGGAAGAATGAGGTAACCACACACTTGCACAAAGGAGATGAAAACCTTCCATTTTACAGATGAGAAAGGTGAGGTTCAGAGAGGGCCAGGTGATCACGGTTATACAAATCCAGTCTTATCCCTCTATGCAGATAGGTGGCACACCTGAAGTCTGGCTCATGACTTATGGGGACCAGTAACATTTTCCTATTGCCGCTCTAATAAAAGACCACAAATGTGGTAGTAAAAACAAAACATGCATCACCTCACAAGTATAGCTCTGGAAGAGAGTTCAGATCATGGGTCAGCAGGACTGCACTCTTCCGGGGACTCTAGGTGAAAATCTATCCTCTTGCTTTTTTTAGATTCCAGGCCACCTCCTTGGTTCACGGCCCCTGCCTCCATCTTCAAGCCACCAGCATGGCATTTTCCCATCCTATTCTCTTTCTCTGATTCTGAGGTCCCCCTGCCTTTCTTTTATAAGATGCTAGTGAATACAATGGGCCCAGATAAATCAGTATAATCTCCCCATCCAAAACCATAAAATTAATCCCATTGGCAAAACCACTTTCGCTACACAAGATAATACATTCATAGGTTCTTGGCATTAGCAGGTGGGAATCTTTGGAGGACATTGATTCTGCCTTCCACAAGGGCACAGGCCTTGGAGTGGATGCAAACTGGCCCATTATAAAGACTGAGTCCTATCGCTGAGGTGTTACCAGCGCTGAGGCTGCCTGTGGAGACCACCACACCAAAGGAGGGTTCTGAGGCCAGGTGGTGACTGGCAGCTTTGTGACCCTGAACGAGATACTTAACCTTTCTATGCTTCACTTTACCATTTGTAAAGTAGGAACATCATGCATACTCATGCCAAGTGTCCCTCCTGCCTCCCACTCTCAAGGCACACGCAGCCAAGTCCAAGCCCTCCGCAGATGCCGTCACTACACTTCAGAGATGATGAGCTGTTCCTAATGGGTTTTTCAGGCAGCGGGGTAAGCGGCAGGAGAAAAGAGTTTCGGTACCTCACTCATCTTGCTGAGATTTTGTCACAGGCACAGATCTTAAGAGAATTAGGCAAAGCAGCAGACACACTATGAATCAATGCCAGTGCCCTTCACCAAAGGTTAGCTCCGAAGGCCTCACTTTTTGCCTGAAAATACTCTAAGATGTCAGAGTGTCTCTGATCATGACACCTGCCTTTTAAACATCCTTTTTTAAAGACTGCCCTATTACCGACGGGACAAAGAGAGGCCTCCTTTGTCTGGGACCTCAGAGGGCCTTGTGTCTGTTTCTGATTATTCTTCCAGCTTCACCCCACAACCTCCATGTCCCATTGCAAACAAAAAAGGGGGCCCGCCCCAAACTTAACATCCTCTTAGGTGTCATTTTGTGTATGTCCTGATACAGGACCCCTCTGGGGGAAGCTTCTTCAGTTGGAAAATGGGTCATTGTAAGGACAAAATAAGCTTATACTTGAGACACGCCAAGATCACAGCCAGTGGGTGATACTAGCAGAGCTCCCATAACAAAGTACCTACAGTGTGCTGGGTCACCAGGGTAGGCTGGCTCCCTTTCCTCATTGCACTGTCTAATAACCATACTCATCATCTTTCTCAAGGGACTGTGGACCCAGGGAGGGTAAGGATGTTTCACTTGTCTCATGCGTGTGTCCTGGGCACCTGGAGCATCTTATGCACCCAATGGATCTTTACAAGAAAGCTATGGAAGAACAAGTAAGAAAAGGACAACTGGTATACCAATGTTCACTTTCAGCAGAAAGTTTCTTTTAGGGACTGTTATTTGCCCTGGTCCACTGAGTCCTCCAGCTACTACAGCCTTAATAACTGATCTTACTAACAACACATTGGATTGTGTTACTTCTGTGTTTAAAACCGTTCAATAGTCCCTAGGATCAAGTCCAAAGCTCTTGACCTGGCCAGATCAGCCCTTGCTGATCTGTCTTTCCCAAACTGTCTCTCTATTGCTATGTCTCCAGCCATCCTTCTGGAATTCGTGCATGAGCAGCACCAGACTTTGCAGCATCCTTTGTACACCACTATGCCTTTGTCTACCTGGTTCCTCATCTAGAGATTCTCATCCTTCTCAAAAGCCATCATCACCTTTCTAGAGTCCACTCAAACCAAGCCTTTCAGTGATGATGGCTTCACCCTTGAAAAGTTATTCACTGCTCATTGCTTTCACTCCCACTGCAATAACAGCTGTAAACGCCTTTATTAAGCCTTGAGATTTGGGCAGATTCTGTACTGGGCAACTGTCAGACCTTTCTCGGCTAAGCCAACACTTCTCAGATTTTGCCCTGCATCGTAATTTTCTGGAGGATGGATAAATCATAGATTCCTAACCCAACCCCAGATTCTGACCCCAGAGGTCAAGGGTAGGACCCAGGAATTCACATTCCTGACAAGTTTCAGTCACTGGTGCTGCTGCCAGCCCATACTCACACTTAGAATAGCACTGTCTGACTCGTGAGTCAAGTCACATTACAGTTTTACAAGTAAAAAGAAGGTAGGGGAGTTGCCCCAAGTTAAATTATCTGGTGATAAAGCTACGTTGTGAATCCCCGGCCTCTGGAGTCACAGACTGAGAGCCCTTACTCAACAACAGCCCTGGCAGCACCTGACATTTCCCAACAGTTTGCTCTCCGTCAGGCATCCCACCACGCAGTACACACAACCACACGTTACCTCCTTTAGTCCTCAGCACCTGCTAACGCAAAGCCATCATCCCTGCATTAGAGCTGACGAGGAGACAAGTGCAGACAGGATTAAAGTGCTCAAAGTCCCACAGCCAGTGTGTGGCGAAATGGAGAACTGAGTGAAGAGACAAGGACCCCATGTCCACGCACTGACAATGATCATTCTCTACATGCAAGGGCGCTCACTTTTCATTAAAATTGTTGGCTTAGTTGCAAGTCTTCCCAACCACACTGTGATCACCCTTGGGGTCAGGGAAGTAGTCTCATTTAATTTTGCTTTTTAGCCACTAGTGAAATGTGAGCGCTGAGTAGGTACGTACACTTGTTTAATGAATGAATAGATATGCAAGACAGAGGAATAAATAAAGGACATGAAAGTAACCAAAGTCTCAACCACTTGACAAGCAGACTGGCCTTCTCTAAGAATGAGAGAGACTGGGGCCACAGCAATCAAGGAGGCCAGTTTCTCTTCGAGAAAGTAAAAGCAAAACAATGATAACAAAAACACTGTGTCTCCAGAAGCTGTGTATTGTGTGCGTTGGCATTTAAAGAAGGCTCTGGAGCCAGGCAAAAGTCTACAGGTTTGCCAAAATGAGGCTCCCACCGGAACTAAAAATGTCTCTCTTTTTTCCCTTTTAGCTAATTTCTCTCCTTTCTGAGTCTACCAGGGGGGTCTAGCAGGGTGCTATTCAAACCAACAGCTGCAAAGGGGGGAAGACACAGAAGCGAACTTTTATGTTGCTTGTAATCAAGGGTAAAAATAACAGAGGAACAATGAGAATTAAGGAAAATAAACAGTGATCAAGGCATTGCTTCTCCATTTGCCTGTGGAGTCCTGCTGTGTGTCCAACGACGGGGGAAGAGCAGAACTGGGATGGGGGCTCCACGTCGGCTCCCGCTCCACGCAGGGATGGGAAGATGTCCACGGTGAGCCAGACAGTTACAGGACTGGGGAGATGCAACTCTCATGACCTGCTGTCCCATGCAGAAAGCTGAGGCTGTGGCCATGTCAAGAGAGCCGCGTGGGTGGGCAGAGGAGGAGGCAAACCAGGAATCAATGCTGGTTGGCCCTTGGCAGTGAGAGGCAGGCTCACTCCCCACATCTCCCTCACCCATTCATTTCCATCTGCTGGGGAGTGGGCTGGGGCGGGACTAGCTCCCTCCACTCTAATTGTGGATGGCCTCATTTCTCCATGGCTACCGCTTCTCAAGATTTTGTGTTATACTCAGGTCTGGATTCCAGAACCTGCATTCTAAGCTGTGGTATGGCCTGGACTGCCCTTGGCCAGGCTGAGCTGACAACAGCTTTCAAGACAAACAAGGCTGACAACCCCTAGCCCACGTCACGTACTGTGCTGGGAGCCTGTCATGCACTCACTAACTAGTCCTCCTCGGAGCTCAATGAAGTAAGCAGACTTGTCCATGGGGGAGAAAGGTTCACAATGAAAGTATAACACGAAACACGTGACTCCACGTCAGTATCCCTAATGCTGACTTGCCCAGCACTGTTATAGAAAGTGATGGAACATGGGAGCTCACTCTGGTCTGCCTGATCTGGAGCCCACACTTCCCACATTCTGCAACAGAGATGAAGGCGCTGGGCTTCCAGACTCACCGCTGGAAAGCAGACCACCCAAAGGGAAGAACCGTGGCCATGTCATGGGTGGGGAGTGTGCAGAGACACTGCCTTCGGACACAGCCGATCAGCCAGAGGAAACAAAAGCATAAGTGAGAGAGGAGCCCTGGAGGCCAGTGAAGGCAATAGACACAGCAGGACGAAGAGGGGAAACTAGAGTCCAGGAGGCCACTTTCTCAATCTCACCCAAAGCAGGTGGAGGATGGAGAGAGGACACTGAAAGTCAGGGCATGCGGTGCCTTGGAGTCCACATCTGAGGAAGATCAGAAATGCCCAGGGGACCACAGGTGACCACCTCGGGCTGACCTTGCAGTGGGTACCACAGTGTGCTGCCGGTAAGGAAGCACCACAGCCCATCCCTACCTGCCAAGGACATAAACCGCTGCCTGCCCACAGCTTCCCCTGCCTTGGGAACCATCTCACCCAAGGTCATGTTTGCTTTGTTGTGGGTGAGGGGACATGGCCCATGACTGGCCCATGTGAGAATACAAAGCCCAGGACCTCTAGCCTCAATGTGGAGCAACTCTGAAGGTGCATCTCAGCTCACAGGTTCTCCCAGGAGAGCGACTGAGCCCTCGGTTGTGACTGCATGGTGAGCCGGCTCTGCCTGCTGCCCGGTCCTGTCTGCTTCACCCCCTTCCACATGTGCCTTCACAGAACTGTCCCAAATAAACCTTCTGCACTCACTCTCTGTCTCTAGGGATTTTGTTTCTAGGGAACCCAATCTAAGACACGCCCTTTGCCTTAGTAACTTCTGCTTCCATCAAGGAACCTTCCAGAAAGAAGACACACAGAATTCATGGGAATAATGGCAGGGAATGCAAGTGAAGCAAACACCTTCACCCGGCCCACAAGCACAGGCTCCCCTGCCCAACAAGCTCCCTCCAAGGTCCCATGAACCAGCTGCGGGATTTCTGCCCTAGTTCCAGCACCAGATGTTTGGCACAGTCTAATTGCACCAAATTTTATTTGAGTCTTCACTGGGGCTGTCGCTTCATCCAATTAAGTGGAGGTTACAGAAGGATCCACTTGTCATTACAGCAATTCCTCCTTGTGCTAAATGCTTCCAGAATCTTAACTACCAAGCAGGCATGATCAGAAAAGATGACTCCACTGGAGACAGTAGCATTTCTCTCTCACAGAGACAAACACAGGCGAGCCCCCAGGAGCCCGAGCTCGATACACACTACCTATGTACAGAAGCTACATAAATTAGACAGGCCTAAATAAGTCAGTCTGGAGACAAGGACAGAAGCAGAATTTGATGAGGCTTATCACCAGGCCCAGTGCCGCACGAAGGTGGGCACCCATGTCACTCAGGCAGCATGGCACAAGAGGTACAGAGCTGATAGCTGGGGGTGTGGCCCCAGTGCCCTGCTCTTTCTTTGGTGCCAGCTCTTCTAGCAAGCTCCCTTCTCTCCCCATGACCCCTAAGGTCTTGAATGGTCTGACCCCTGACTATCTCTCCAGCCTTCACTCCACTAGTGCCCCATCCACTTTAGCAGCCCTGATCACTCTCTGTCCCTTCGACGGGCCACATGCTCCTTCTTACCTCTGGGATTCCTCACTCACTGATCTCTTTCCCCAGAAAGGTCTTCTTCTTGCCCTTGCAATGGTCTTAGATCACATGTCCCTGTGCCAAGAAGCCTGTCTTGTCCACCCACCAAAATGGGCACCCCTACTTATCCTTGGCCACAACACTCTACTTGATTCCATCATGGCCCTCATCACAATTTGTAATGCTGTATTGGTCTGTTACCTCTTCACAAGTCCCTCTCTCCTTGCAGAATGGTGCTGCCCTACAGGGCAGCCACTAGCCAAGTGTAGCTATTTAAGTCTAATTGAGATGAAAGAAAAGTTAAAATTCCTCAGTCATGACAACCACATTTCAAGTGCTTGAAAGCCACACGTGGCTACTGAGTCACACACATCAGATAGCACATTTCGATCATGGCACAAAGTTCTTTTGGACAGGGCTGGTTTACAATAAACACATATGCTTTATCAGTTTTTCTTTTTTTATTAAATCATAGCTGTGTTCATTAATGCAATCATGGGGTACAATGTGCTGATTTATATACAATTTGAAATATTTTCATTAAACTGGTTGACATAGCCTTGTGGCATTTTCTTAATTATTGTGTTAGGACATTTATATTCTACATTTAGTAAGTTTCACCTGTATCCCCAGGGAGGATGGGTGGAGGGAGGGTAATTGGTGGGTCCACACCTACAGTGCTTTATCAGTTTTATTGAGCCCTTTATCCTGGGCCCACACTTGCAGTGCTTTATCAGTTTTATTGAGCCTTTATCCTAGCCTCAGACAGTAGTAGCCATACAGTAAATATTTGAGTAAATGAATTAGCAAACAGACAACCAATATTTTAAATAGAAGAATGTTTGGAAGAGAAATGATGTTCATAACTGCTCAGGAAAATTGAAGACATCTTCACGGAGAGGGTGACATCTAAACTGAGCTTTGAAGGATGATAGAAGAAGGTACGCAGAGCAAAGGGACGGACACAGGGAAAGGCTTTGAAGGATGAAAGATCACGCTGTTTCGTGTTGGGAGGTTTAGCAAGGTTCTTGTTACAGAGTTGATTAGAACTCAGGTTTTCTTTCATTGAAAGTCTGATGCTTGGAGGCTCATGGCTGAAATATTTGCCTCAGGGTCTAGAATGTAAATGTTCCCCGCAAAAGCATGCATCTTTGAAAAGTAAGAAAAATATTCTGATCTTTAAAATTCAAGTTGGAAAACAGGAGTGCGGAAGTTCATAATTTAGTAAACAGTAAAGGATCCCCACATCCTTCCCCTGGTTTGCACCTTCCTTGCTACTGGCTGCAAAGACGCTCTTAAGCACACACAGGTTGTGCACAAGACAAAGTACCAATTTTAGGATGGATAAATTGAAAAGCTGATCTCTGAAGAAGGCGTCTCAGCATGGAAACACAATGAAGCGACCTCACGTGCAAGGAAAGGTGCCCATTCAGTAAGCTGGCACGCGCCTGCTTTCAAACGACTCCCTCCCCGCATGCAAGGTTTAGCCACCTGCCCTCCGGATGACATGTGCATCCTGACATCTGCATGGAAACGGGGTGACTCAGCCTCCCGAGCCTGGAATGTGGCAAGGAGCATGGAGGAGGAAAAGGCAAATCCTTGGGTTTAGGTCCCGTGAGAGGAGGAGGGTTCACTCTCTTGTGAAACATGGGCTCATTTATACAAACAAACAGATCGGAACAGGGTACCAGGAGGAATTCCCACTGCAAAAGCGCTGCTCTTTGCTTTGCCTTGTGAAGATAAAAGGGAAAAGAAACAAAAGACTTGGGGAGTGGAGCTGGTAGGAGCCACAAAGCTGCTCTGTGTTAATCACCTTCCTCGCCCCCACTCCCAGTGCCCTCCTCAACGCTGCCGCCAGCCCAGGGTCTTTTGCTAAGAAGACGCAGGTTGAGCTGGAGCTGGCTGGGGAGCTCATTAGCACCTCACAAGAGCTGAGGGCTACCTGCCTTCCAGGAGGCATTTTGAACTCTCACTTCAGTTACTTCCCTGCAATCAATATGATGCTTTTGCGATCGCTCCATCTGCTGCCCTTGCAGCCATCAGGGGCTACAGGTTTCTAAGGCTACAGGTTGGATTTGTCAACACACACGTCTTTGCTTCACAGGAAATGGCATCCCATCCCTTGCACATTGGTCCTCTGAGCTCCTAATACAGCAGGGTCCAGCTCTGGAGGAAGTAGCCCCCAGGTATGTGTTGGGAGTGGGACCCAGGCCTCCGGCTGATGCAGCAGCAGTGTGGAAAGGGAAAGGCCTCAGTAGCAACACATGTTGCAGGAAGAGGTCCTCTGGGCAGCTCAAGGGAAGGCCCGGGTGTATCAACTGGGAACCAGACACTTAAGTCACATCTCCCACTCAGACATGGGTCACAGAAACACAGCATCTGAGCTATTTCTCTCTTAATAATTCCTTTGCTGCTGGAGCCAGCATGTAGCTGCCCTGCTTGTGGCCACCAGGGTCCAGGGAGATTTTAGTTCTACACAGGGTCTGAAACTTCTGCGAGGCCCTCTCTACAGCGGAGCCACAGGTCCTGTGACTGGGATTCCCCCTGTAAGTCTGGGACAGTAAGTCCCATGAAGTGTCATTGCCTCCAATTCTGCAGATGCTGTCTTCCAGAAACCAGTTCCTATTTATAAAGGAAAGGAGGGTAAAGGACCACTCTCAGGCCATCCAAACACCCGCAGGAACCCTCCTTGCCTTCAGAATGTCTCTAACAGCATCACCCTTAACACTCAAACGCAATAAAGTGATGTTGTTCTTCAAGGCCCATTGATCACAACTGAACAGAGGATGCTGCTAGATCCCAGGGTTCAGGATTATAAAAGATCAAGCTGGCACCACCCTGTATGAAATAGGGTAATGACATAGCAGCCTCACAGAATTTGCTGTGAGAGTTATTTAAGATCATTTTTTGCAAAATCATCTGTATTAGTCAGCTTTCGCTGCAGTAACAAACAACCCCAAATCTGGATGATTTTATTTCTTTTCTCAGGTCTGTGGACTAGTTATGGCTTGGCCAATCCCAGCACCAATCTGGGTTCAAACCTGTTTCTTTATGCCCTTCATTATAGGAACTAGACTGAAGAGGCCGTTTCTGCCAAGGAAGAGGTTCTTTAATGATGGGCAGCAGTTGGCAAGAGAGGGAGCAGAAATGCACGATGCCCTTTGAAAACTCTCCTTGGACCTGGCACCCACCCTATTCATTCTGCCCACATTCTGTTGGTTAAATCAAGTCACATGGCCAAATGCCAAGCTCAGGGTCAATGGGGCTTTTGTCAGAATCAATTGGGAAGTGCACTCTGTGATGGGGAGGGATCAGGAAAAGTAAATCTTTGCAGAACAATAAGACAACCTTCCAAAAGTACTCAGAAAGGCCTTGGCACCTAGCAATGACTCAGAAAATTTTAGGTATTATCAATATCAGTATCATCATTGTTGTCAGTCACAGCATTTGCTGATGTTTCACTGAAGCTCAGGTAAGAATGGGGTGGAAAGGCTATTTGGAGTCTGCCACTTGGGAGTGGCCCTGAGAATGCCTAATGTCTGTTGCCTGGTCAGGACTGACTCTATAAACTGTGACAGGACCAGGTGTGACAGAACCAGGTGTGGCCAGAGATTGGTGCAAGAATTAGAGGAGGTGACATCTCACAAAAAAGTGAGTTTGTGACACAGCCAGTACTTGTATGCAGACCACCTGACCTCCAATTCTGGATTAAATCCCTACTCTACCCTCACTAGGAAGAAGAGCATTTTGGGGTTGGAATTGATTTCTTTCTACATATTTTTCTTTAAAAAAAAAAAGCCTCAATGTTTATTTTTCTGTCTTTTAGGCTGAATCTTAACTCCAAAAATAGACAGTCTTTTTCAGTAGCCCTGTCATTAGCAGTTGCTGCAAACACTATGGCCCCCACACATTGAACTGCGCGCACAACACTTAAAAAGAGCAATTAGAACAAAAGTCTCCTGAGAACCACAGTGAAGGCTGAGGCTGCCGCTCCTCCTGCCCACAGTTTCCCCAGGGCATGGCTTGTAGCCAGGCCTGCCCCAGAGCTTGCCGCACCGCTGCGTGGGCTGCCCACACCTTCCCATTTGCTCCGCATTGTACCTACTTGTGTGGCACCCCCGGGAGAACTTGGAGCCACCCACCCCACCAGCTTCACTCTCACTTGTGTCCTTAACCAGGTCACTTAATCTCTCAGAGTCTCTGACTCCTTACACTTAGAAAATGAAAGTCATAATAATCACAAGTTGGGGCATTCTCATCATTTTGTGTACATTAAAGAATGATTTGGCTGTGTAGGAGCAGCCATCAACAGAGTTCCTCCCATAAACAGTGATGCCAGGAACAAGGAGATGAAAGGGATGAAGCCCTCAAAGAGACGGTAGTCTAGCAAGGCTTCATTTTCCTACTTTGGTGTTGGGGAAGATTGCCAGGAAGGCTTCCCTGGATGGGAAATGCTTGGGTTGAGCTATAAAAGGGCTGACAAAGTAGGAAAGATATTCCAAAGAAAAAGAACAACATGAGCAAAGACACGGAGGCAGACTAAATATTTTGGCTGATTTCTGTCCCAGAGTACCATGAAAAGGTGTGGAAGAAGGAAGATTGTGAAGGGCTTTGCCCACCTCCCCAAAGAGGTGGGAAGCAACCGAGAACTACCAAAGTCTTTCAATCTTGCATTGGTACAACCAGTGCCCACTGAGTGGCTACCATGTGCCAAGCACTAGAGACACAGGATGGCCACGTGCAGAGCCAGTGTCCGTCCTCATGGAGCCCGTCACCTAGTGAACCTGGGGTGCTTGCTGCATGATGTGCAGTTTGGAAAGGCAGGCAAGCCAGAATCAGAAGGCCAAAAAGCAATCATAAGGATAGGGTGTCAATGAAAGGGTGTGTGAGCAGGAATGGCACTGCTTAGCAGCGGGGAGCTAAAATCTATCTGGCCTGGTCCAGAATGGGGGCTTGTGGAATGGGGTTGTGAGAACTGTGGCTCGAGAGAGTCACTGGGTCTAATTCATGGAGAAGGTCTCCTGTGGGCAGTGGGGCCCTGGGTGGAAGGAGCAGACTCTAACCTGACAGCTGGATAGAGAAAAGAACTAATAGGAGCAGAAGTGAAAGGACAGAGCAGAAGACTAGGCTTCAGCCTCCACTCATAACCCTCTCGTCTGCTTTCATCTCCCAGGTAAGTCTTCGGCCACCGCTCACACTTGGGAAGACGCGTGCCTCTACCATAACAGGAGGAGTGTGCATTCTTCAGAAGCAAGGACACATGAAAATAATTCAGAAGGACTTGGGAGGGAGACATCAAATCCATAAAATCTATACACGTGGGTGTTGTGGGTTGAACTGTATCAGCCAGAGAGATACGTTCAAATCCTTACCTCTGGTACCCATGAATGCAACCTTATTTGGAAGACGGGTCTTTGCAGATGTAATCACACTAAGATGAGGTCATATCGGAAGGTGGTGGCCCCTGAATCAATGACCAGAGTCCTCATAAGATGGAGGGAATTTGGACACAGAGAAGGTAGCCACGTGGTGACACAGGCAGAGATTGGTGTAACGCGTGTACAAGCCAAGGAACACCAAGACTCACTGGTGACCAGCAGAGGCTGGAACAGAGGTGAGGGACAGATTCTCCCTCTGTGTCCCCAGAAGGAATCGACCTACAGACACTTTGATTTGGGACTTCTGGCCTCCAAAACTCTGAGAGAATAAATCCTGTTGTTTTAAGATACCTACTTTGTGGCAGTTCCTTACAGCAGTACTAGGAAACTAAGATTAGGTTGATTTTGTACAGGTTAGAAGCCTTAAGGGTGGAAAGTTGAAATAACCTAATAATTGCATTCAGATGTCTTTATCTCCCTGGGGAAAGGGCCAGGGAGGGGCTGGTGTCACCCCTGAGGGTAGGGAGGGTAGGGAGCTGCCAACCACTATCCAGGCCACATTGTCCAACTCATACTTCACAATCAACCTGACAGGTAACCTTCTTTGGGCTCACTTTGTAGTTGGGACAACGGGCTTGTAGAAGCCTTATACGTGGCATGCCCTGGTCCCATGTCAGGAGTGGCAGAGCTGGGATCTGAATACAAGTCATCCTGTGGCTTGCTTTGGGGCCATGGGATTATCTTCAAGCAGCCCTTGTCCACAAAGCATTCACTATTTCCAGAATGAAGAACATTCTTTTCACTCTCTAAAACCCTCCCCCTTACTGACTCACCCCTCTGTGCTCTCTTCCCCTAAAATACATGCTTCAAGGTGCCAGGAGCCCTGAGGCTATTTGGTACATCTATGTGGCTACAAGATTCCTATGATATAATAGGTATTTGATAAATGCCTGTCTCATTGACCACTCATTCAACAGGAGCATTTGGAAATTCCCACAGTGATGTCCAGGTGTTTATTTCCATACTGGTTAAACAAAGAGTCCATAGTACTACTTGTTTGCAGTCCTTGACTGGAGAACACTCAAGACACTGAGGTCACACGTTTGTGCAGGCCCCACCCTGTCCCCCAGTGTTACAGTGCAGAGAATCGTGACCAGCAACGCCCTCGGAGTGGACAAGGCATTGCCCAGAATACTGGCATGTAATATGACGTTAATGAGTAATGAGAGGGAGTCACGAAGATGGCAGAGACCACTGGGAGTGAGAAGGGGACAGGCAAGCGGGGGAGAGGAGGAAGAGGAAAGAGGAAGAGGAGTTGTGTCTTCAGGAGGGACCACCGGGTGACAGAACATGACAGACATTCTGAGCAGGGGTGAGGTCGGTGACCTGTTCATGCCCTTGTGGATGCACAGGAAAGGTGGGGAGAGTGAGGGGGCAGAGCCAGTTCACCTGGACAGGAGAAGGGTGGAGGACAAAGAAGGGAGAAGGCAAGTCAAGGAGAAGAGGCCCAGACAGAGGGAGACGCAGGAGGGACCGAGACTCAGAGGGGCCAGATGGCAGATACACAACTGAGTCCTGAACATGCCTGGTGCTAAAATGTCAGTGAAGAACCAAACACAATGGGAGTGAAGAGAGGAGACGGGGCCCAGGGCCTCGCGTGAGCCTTGGGATGTGGCTCCACACGGAGGCCTCTGATGGCGGGGCATTCCAGGGACACCTGCCACAACCTCCCCTCAGGGCTTTATCCACTTAGAGCTGGGGTCGGCCACTCACCATTGAGAGGGTCCCTATGAGAACAACACCCCCCCATCTCCAGACTCAGGTGCAGCACCTGAAGGATACAATCCATCCAGGTGGTGAAGTGGGGCCCTGCTTCTGAGATAAAAGAAAGGCGGGGAGAGTCATGAGTCTTCCAGAGGGGATTAATCCAAAGCCAGTGGGGAAGAACTGGCAAGGGGGGCTGGCAGAAATGAGCTGTGCAAACAGGTCCCAAGGCAACTGTCTGCCGCCAGACTGTAGTTGCGGAGAGCCTCCGAGGAGAGACGGCAAGAGCAGAGCCAGCCAAGCACAGCAGGAGGCCAGATCTGCCACCAAAAACGGCTCGATGGATGCGGCAGGACACCCGTAAGAGAAGGGGTTCTCAGATGCTATATGGGAGCGTTTGGATTTCTGTGTAATAAACCCATTGCCCTAAATTCTCAGCTACAGCACAAAGCACGTGAGTGTGTGAGCGTGTGTCTGTGCATGTGTGTGTGAGTGTGTGTTGGGGAAAGGATAAAGAAATAAAGGAAGGGGAGCTAGTTCCAAATTGGCATGGTGCAGAGCAGACAGGAGAGTCAGGGAATAAGAAATAGTTGGGATGGAAAGTCAGCAGGAATGGAAGCCAGGTAATGTCACAGAGACCCTAAGAGCACAAGCCCCTAAACATATGCAAGAATGTGAGAGAGAGCTAATTCTACTCCAGTCTCAAAAGGCAAGGCAACTCCTGTTGGTATCCTGGTTGCAGACAATTGTGGGATGGGACGAGCTCTTCTCAGATACAGCCCAGCGTCACCTGGCATGAGTCCTCTTGTGCAAAGACAGTCACTATTGATATATCCATTAACTGTATTTTCTGTGATGTCTGAAGACAGTGAAACAGTTAATTGATGAAATCAGGGACCAGCGGTCAATTGGAAGTCCCAGAGTCATGGCTTGTTAAGGGAGGATGGCAGAGGTTGGGGTGGGAAGGGTAGAGACCCTACCTACAGGCAATACCTAGTAAAGTGCAGAAGTCAAGAACAAAGTCAGCAGAGACTGACATTCAGCAGATATAAGCCACTATCTCTGAAAGAGTCACCTTTGTCCCCAGCCCTGTAAGCTTTATTGGTCACTTAAAGACTACCTTACCCTAACTAGAGGAAAATAGCAAAGAACAAATGGGGTGGTCAGCTCACAGGGGCCAGTCACAGAAGAAAAGTCATAGGGGTGAGTATAGATGTGCCTGTGGCAGCAATATGTGTTCAGGGAGAAGGAACACCTTTCAGATGAGTTGGTCCCAATGGCATTGGGCAGAAAGACCAGGCTAACTCCCCTTGCTATGGTTCCAGACTCCCACGAAGTGCTGAGTGGGAACCATGGCTCTATCCAGATGTTATGAGTGCCTGTCCACCATACAGGTAGCCAGAATGATGTTGCTAATCACTCTAGCCCACTGTGTGAGTTGGACAAGTCACGGTTGGTTCAGCTTTGGCTCATTCACATCACAGCCTAGTGAGGTTATCGGGTGGAGAGTAGTGGTCCTCGACCCCATGCAGTCATTCAGGGTCCCAGGCTTCTATTAGGAAAGAAGCCTAGGAGCTTCTAGCCTATTAGGAATGCAGCCTGACTTGTCACAGCAGGAGGGGAAAAGAAAGGGGGCTCCGCAGGGGAGATTTTTACAGACATGACCTGAAAGGGGCATACATCACTTTGGCGCACATTTCTCTGGCCCCACCTGGATGAAGGAAGCAAGGAAGTATACTTTTAAGTCTATTCACTTAAGTCTAATTAGCAACAAAAGCCCAGAAGGAAAGCTAGATGGTACAGAGAACAAATAACAACACTGTCACGTGAGTCTCTGACCTTTCCCCAATTCGAAGTAGGTTCCATACTCCATGGTTTCCACACTTTTTCGCTGAGCTTCAGAATATAGGAAGCAAGTGACATCATTTGACATCATTCTATCCCTTTTTGCAGCTGGAGAAACTGAGGCTCAGCCACTTACTTGCAGAGTTTCATTTGACAGCAAAACAACAGAACCAAGGGAAAAATCCAGTCCTACCTGCCTCTCCAGGGCAGTCTCCCTTCCTCGCCTTAGGAAGGGCCTTCCAACTTCCCTGCTCAGAGGCAGGACATCACGGCCCTGTCTTGCTGGGGCCCCAGCAGTTCCTCACTGACTCACGTGTGTGAGAGATTAAAAGAGCAAACCACAGAGCACATTTTGCTGCTGATTAACCCAAACAGGAGGCTTTTGCTTGCTGAGAACAGATGATCAGCTGCTCTGCCAGTAACTGCCTGCCCCGTACCACCAGGCCGCATTCCATCAGAAAGAAATCATCTCCATTTACTGGATAGAAAGCGAGTCCCATCTGCCCCTGGATACACATAGAAAGCAACAGGCATGCTACTCTGATTAATAATGAAAAGCTGGTGCAAACACATTTCATTTTAAAAGAGAAGAGACTAAATCCTAGCCTCCTTTAGCACTAGGTTTAGGGAAGCATGGAAAAGGAAGAGGATCATATGGGTCAATTAAAAACAAGAACACTTTAAAGAAGCAAAGATATCCACCTGTCCAGGTGATGAGGATGCAGAGATTTTACACTATTCAAGGAGCCCCAGGATCCTGCCAAGGTGCCTCATTTGATTTTTCTACTATTTTAGAAAGCATTCCATTGTTAAAAGGAGGAATAAGTTTGCATTCCAGTTGTAGAATACAACCCTTTCTTTTGACAAATAATGAAGCTGAAACTCTGAGAAACAGCCACTTAAGTCTCATTAGCAACAAAAGGGAAGTTACATGTCTTCTCAGGTGAACCTGTCCACCTAAGGACTGGGTCTGAGCTCCCTGGACCAGGAGGAGCACGTCCTGAGCAGGAGATGTGAGAAGAGTTTAAAAATAGTGCACATTGTGCCCCTTGATTGCACTATTGTACACAATTATGATTTAATGATAAAGATAATAAAAAATAAATAAATAAATAAAAATAGTGCAACATAGGCATAATGAACCTCACTGATTGCGCTGGGAACCCATTGCCACCCCAATGGCTGAGACTGATTTTTGGCATCTGCCTCCTGCTAACTGTTCCCATTTTGTTTTCTAAATGTTTCTTTATCAGAATCCTTTCTAACTGATGGGTGGTGCTTGTTTGAGAAATGCAAAATGATTACCTGCACCTCCTCTTCCAAACCCACCAACCCACATTTGGAGTCGCTGGTGTCAAGGGGCAGGTAAACCAATTTGGAGTGGCATGTTCGGTGAGTCTGTGCACAAGCTCCCACCACCAGCTGGACCCCCTCTGACTATTTGCCTGAACACTCTACCTTCTATCCCAGTGTGGGAGGATCATGAGTCCTTGGACTCCTAGTGCAAGACCCACCTTTCCGGATTGGACTTCTGAGCTGCCACACCTGGACAGAGGCTACCTTGGTTCCCAAAGTTCCTGAGCATCATGGGCTGCAGCCAAGGTCTCCTGAACCCATTTACTTAACATAAAACACACAATGTCTGCCCTCTGTTGTTCTGGAATACATAGACTCTACATCAGAAACTAATGGTTGGGTAGAGAATTGTTTTAATCTTTAAAAACATCAACACTGGCAATAAAAGGATAATTGTCTAGCTTTCAGGATGTACAAAATTTGGACCCTTTGAGCCCAATATCAGTGGGAAAGGAAGAAGTATCTCCCCATCTATTTTCACGTAAGCTAGAAAACTTTTATTCGAGATTGCTAATGACATTTCTTGTTCCAATTTCTATTAACTAGGCTAATAATAGCTGTCATAACAAATAAATCCCAAGGCTTAGTAGCTTAACACAGTAATAGTTTATTATCGCTTAATTAACAGGCCTGCTTAGCCGACAGATTTCTCCCACAAGGTGATTCGGGGACCCAGCATATTCGATATTGTGACTCTGCCCCAACCTAAAAGCTTGGAGTTGTCCGCATGCAGCCAACCAAAGACAGATGAGAGAATGAGGGGAATGACTACCTCCTTTTTAGACTTTTTGACTCTGAACGAACAGGCAGCACTTCTGCTCACATTCTTTTAATGAGAACCAACCACTTGGCCCCAGTGGGGAAAAGGAGGGCTGGAGAACGTAATCTTGGCTGGGCGGCTGCTTCTGCTCCTTCCTTGATGGAAGGAAGGTGCACCTGTCTGTGGCTTAAATGCCCTAACAGCAGGCATTTCTCACACCTCTTGGTGCTGCGGACTTACTCTGCGTCCTCCTCTTACTGGGTCTCCATGAGTATTTAGTAGGAAAATGGGGAGAAAAGGCAAAGGATCAGAGTCAGAGCAAGCTAGAAGTCAATTAACATCTTCCAGACAAGGATATGAAGCTCAGATAAGCAGAATCATTTCTTTTCTGTTGTCGTTTATATAATTGTTTATTTCAGATTAATATGATTAGGTTACGTTGCCTTTGTTAGGTAAAGTTCAACTTGTAGTTGAGCCCTTCACTCAGGACGTGTGCTGTGTACCTGTACAACGTACCCACTAGGGGAGAGTGCACCAACCCCCTCCCACCCCCCTTTTCCCTCCCACCACCTGTCTAATTTAATTGTGTTTTTCTCTAGTCTGGGCATATAGTTGTTTATCTGTTGGTTTCATATTAGTATTGCATACATGGGTACTTGCTTTTCCATTCTTGTGATACTTTACTGAGAAGAATGTTCTTCAACTCCATCCAGGTTAATACAAAAGATGTAAAGTCTCTGTTTTTTATGGCTGAATAGTATTCCATGGTATACACACACCACAGTTTATTAATCTAATCATGAATTGATGGGCACTTGGGTTAATTCCACGTCTTTGCAATCGTGAATCATTTCTTCATAGCCACATCACCCACCAGCTAGCCTTCCTCCTGTCACTGCTCATGCCCTACCAGCCAGAAGCCAACAGGATACAGATAAACACTAGGACATCAGGCTAAAGAGGCCCCCTGTGAGGATGGGTCTGGCCAGCACAACTGGCCTTTGGGGCTGGACCATTCTTTGTTGGGTGGAGGGTGCTGTGCATCATAGGATGTTCAGAGGTGTCTCCAAGCTTTGCCCACTAAATGCCAGTACCCCAATTACAATAATCAAAAGTATCTCCAGACATTGCCAAATGTCCCCTAAGGGGGAATGACCCTCAGTTGAGAACCACTGGTCCAGGCAGAGGCTCTAGTGGGGAGACAAAGGCAATAATCTTGACCCTTCTTCCAAGCCTGGAGCCCCTGGTTTAACTGAGTTTAGCTGAGGTTGGAACTTATTCCACATCTATCTGCCATAGCATAGAAAATTCTGAAAAATTAGCATAAGGAGGGTTGGAAAATAGTCTCATTTACAGTAGGAAGAGGACAGGTGCTAGACTGTGGGACTCTCATGGGGCTGGGGAATTGGGCTTCAGCATCCTCTCCATCAGCAGCAAGAGCCATGGCAAAGATCAAAGGAATCTCACATGGCGATAGCCAGTACACAGTAAACGGCCCAGGAACGGCAGCAAACAACAGACTTTGCAGCTTATTCCGTATCTCGAATCGTTCTTCCATTTGAACACAGGAGGGTAATGTTCCAAGTGAATGAGGATTTAATGCAATTGCCATTTGATTTAATTTCCAAATGTGTTAAAAGTGTTAATGCAACACATCAGCATGCAGCTGATAAAGTAGTCAAAATAATTCAAGGAAACCAATACTTGTCAGGTTTTATTTATCCACATTTATACTTTTTTAGAAATAAGGCTGTCTTTGTGCCCATATGGAATACAATATACATAATATCTCCCAGTTCGCCTCCCCCCACACACATATGTTCAAGTGAAGTTTCCCACTTTTCTCCCATTGGTCATTTTCCTCTTCCCATAAAAAGCTAGCGGTGATATCACGGAGCACTGAGGGTGTCAGAGGTTCAGGTCAGGGGGCTGGCAGGTGTTAGGATGACCGAGATGGACGGAGATGAGCTTTCATGTAGGAACAGCACCTTATTTTCATATCCATCACCCCTCCTCCAATTTTAGGGGAGCTGGCATCATTATTCTACTTTACCATTAGAGAGTCAGGAAATGATGTCCCGAATTCACATACCTAAAACAGGGCAGAGCCAGGATTTGAACCCAAGACCTCTCATTGGCTACCCATGTGTGCTTGACAGCAGCAGCCGTGGTAAAAAATGACGTGACCCATGCACAAGAGTTATGACTAAAGGAAGACCAGGATATCTTCCTACAGAGAATGAAACCTACGGAGATGAGCATCCTGAGATACCTCTCCCCTGAAACAGAGTCTTCCTGGAAAGTCAAGGTCAGGTATGGGAGCAGGGAGAAGAAAGGAGGTAAACTCAACATGAAAAGTTGTTCAACTCTTGGACATAAGCGGGAGCACATATATTCCAGGAGATAGGACTCTTGGGAGAGTAGGTAAAAGTCATCTTGAGGCAATCCTGCCTTCAAAAATATTTAAAGGAGGCCCGAAAGATTTTAAAATGACCATCCTAAGGTAGGGTGGAAGTAGCAGGGCTTCAGCAGGTCGACTGAGTCCCCCCACACTGCAACCAAAGCAGGGCAAAGAAAGATCATAAGAGGCACACAGGGAATTTCAAAGCTTACGGCTTCCATAAGAAGGATGAAAAGAAAGAAATAAAAATAAAACTTAAAGGAAACTATATTAAAAAAAAAAAAGAGGCACCTGTAAATGGGACAAAACTTCCTCAGAGGTAGGAGGAAAACCAGGAGCTCAAATAATAAGGAGAGCCTTAAAAAAGAAGAAATGGGGGTTGTCTCAAACACTGCCATGTACTTGTGAAGTAAGGACCCAAGAACATCCTGTATATACAATAGGTGTTTAAGCACCTTCTACATGGCCAGTTGCTGCCTTAGGTGCTGTGGCTCTGCAGGAAACAAGGCTTACAAGGCTTCCTCCTTTAGAAGCTTGTGTTCTAGCAGGAAAGACGGGTGACACACAAGTAGATATAAATGGCAGTGTCAGAGAGAACAGAACAAGCGAGCCATATAATTACCTGGAGGAAAAGCATTTCAGAAAAAGAAAGAACAGCGAGTGCAAAGGTCCTGGGGTCAGGGACTAGCTTGGTGGGATTTGAAAGTGTGGCTAGAGAAGAGAATAAGGGGCCAAACACGGGGGTGGAGAGGGAACAGATCTAAGGTCATGTTAAAATGTCTGGGTTTTATTCTGCGTGTGATAGGAAATACTGGTTTTGAGGAGGAAAAAGCCATGATTTAACTTGTTTTCACCCTTTCACTCAGGCTGCTACATAGCGAATAGATCTTAGTGGGGCAAGAGAGGGTCTGGGAAGAAGCTGGAATAGTCACATTGTACAGAAAAGAGGCGTTTGGTACCACGCAATGATCAGCTAACTGTGGGCCAGGGGCCAAATCCCGCCCTCTGCCAATTTCTGTCAATAAAGTTTCCTTGGCATATAGCCATGCTCCTCATTGACACGTCTGCTGTGGCTGTTTTCACTGCAATAGCAGAGCTGAGTAGTTGCAGCAGAAATTATATGACCCCCGAAGCTGAGGCTATCGACTGTTAGGCCCTGTCTAGGAAATGTCTGCCATCTCTCACATTACGGCGTTGACAACATAGAGGGTGGAGGGTGGAAGGTGGCGGGCTCTGAATAAACTTAGCAGGCAGAGTTTACAGGAGAGAAGCCAGATTCCCCCCAGGTTCTTGTATCCCAAGCTTGCTCCCAACCAGCTGGAATTCTGCCCTCTAGCACCCCTTTTCCTCTGAGGACTGCAGAGAATGGCAACGGGTGCTCCCGAGTCTAGTTCTTAGGGTGGCCTTGGTGTGCCCCATGACTGTCTAAGCACCAATGCCCAGAGCATCACGGGCTTGACTCCTCTCTGGGCATGCACTTGTCCTCTGTAGCTGTTCTCGCTGATGAAGCAGGACCCAGCGGTCTTGGTCACCTCGGGGGGCACAGACGCTGTGGGATACTGTGGGATGCAGCGTGTCCCACGGCCATCGCTCAGGCTACTCTGGTGCAGGGAGCACAAGCCGACTTCCAACTTCCAGACTGTCTGTCTGAATTTCAAAGGCTGTAGGATTTCTCCAAAGCCCCAGAAAGGCCCCTATGTCCTATGTGACTGGACAGTAAAGCCAGAAAATTAACACCCCAGGAGCAGCCCTCAACCAAAGGAGTTCTATACTGAATCCTAGAATTCCCCAGTGGGATTGAGCTCCAGAGGCCCACAGTGGTCACTTGCTTGCAAATGCCCCCTTCGTTGCCTTCCCTTCCTTCCCTGTCTCACCTCTCTACAGCCCAGATAAACCCCGTGCACCCAAACTCCTGCCCTGAGCTTGTTTCTAGGGATCTCTACCCCTATGCTTTTTACCTTCACTCTTCGCCCAAACACCACCTTAGCCTTGGACCACAGCCGGCTGCCTGACTATGGTTTTCCCTGGGCACAAGCAGGTCCAGGGAAGGGAAAAAGAGAAGGAAGCAGGGCCCCAGCCTCCCGTGAGTATGCACCGCTGTCCCTGGGCCATGGCCAGGTTCATCAGAGTGCCCTGATCCCTACAGGAGAAAGTTCCAGCTCCCATTTTGACTCTACAAATGTCCCCCTGCCTACATTTCCAGTCTTAAACATGTCACCCATCCTTGTCTCAAAACTGACTCAGATTGTCCCTGCTCATGAACCTGCCAGGCTACAGGACCTAGCTCAGATGGAACCACTCCGAGAAGCCCTCCAAGACTTACTCAGACTACATCAGTCATTGCGTGCTCTGTATGTTCCTCGTTCACTCCCAAATGCAGGGCCTACCACACTGGATTTTGCAAGGAATGTGGTATAAAAGAGCGATCCTGGCTGAGGCCCAGGGAGGCCTAGCCCTGCCACTTATAATCAGTGTGGCCCTGGAAAGTTATGCAGCTTATACCACAAGTCTCCATGTCCTCCTTAGTAAAAGGAGGGTACTGACAGCACCTCCATTCTAGGGTCACTGTTAGGATTAGTGCAGTTGTGTGGTGCGTGGCCAATAGAAATGCTCATGTAGTGTAGGTCTGCACGATTCTTCTCACTCCACTACGAGCTCATCATAGTACCCAACACATCGCTGGACTCCATAAACCTTTATTAAATAAGGACAGCAATGAGCAACTACCCCAAGCCACTCCATCTTTGAACCAGAGGCTGTAAATGCAAATCACTGAAGGAACCAGAGACCAGAGTGAGCAAATGAGGTGAGTTCGGAGAGTGGTCAAGAGCAGAGCACATGCTGCCATCCCAGGGCAACCAAGGGCCCACTGTCACCGTCCCAGAATGCAAGCCCAGAGTCACCAACCTGATACAATCTCAAGGGACTTCTAAAAGAAGGAAAAAAAAACACTTTCAAAAGGAAGAGAAAGAAAAAAAACCAAAAGACAGTACAATATTAAGTTAAGCATTTCTGCAACTGACTTCACCCATGGGCTGCATTGGATGACCTCAACCCCAATTCAGAAGAGAGAGACATGGGCGGCGCCTGTGGCTCAAAGGAATAGGGCGCCAGCCCCATATGCCAGAGGTGGTGGGTTCAAACCCAGCCCCGGCCAAAAACTGCAAAAAAAAAAAAAAAGAAGAAGAAGAAGAAGAGAGAGACGCTATGATGACCTAAATTTAAATTTCCATAGTACTTACAAAATAGCATGGCTTTAAGCCAGGACAAGGAATAATAGACAATGTCTTTGGGTATCATTCCTTGATAATAATGGTAAAAATATGATTACTGGTGGTTACAGAAATAATTTTGTGGGTACTTACCTAGTATTAGGACCCATACAAGTGTCCTCTCAAAATTATACCTGTTCACCAACATTATACAGATGAGGAAAATGAGACCCAGAGTGATTTGCTGAAATGACACAGGCAGCTGGGTCAGGACTGAGACGGAAACTCAGATGTGTCCAGATCAAACATCCTCACTCTTGACCCTCCCCAGCTCCCCCGGGAGGAGGTTACCACAGTGTTTAGATCAGAACACCCGACAGTCAGCATCAGTATTACATTTCCTCTGGGCACTAATTCCCGTATTGATGAGTGTTCAGAGCACATGGCAGGCTGTTAAAAATCACCACCAGTAAAAAAGCTTCTTATAAATTAGAACTTTTTCATCAAGATGCACCTGTATAAACTCTGGCTGAAGACTCTCACGTTCTTGAGGCAAGCTAAAACACCTTGAAATTGAAGATGCCCAGAAACCAGAAACAGAGGAGAGAACAAAGACCAGTGTGAGCACCGGGGTGGAGCAGGCAGGTTGAGGGGCCGAGTCGTGAATAATCTCATGTATACCCATGTACGTTATCACAACCCAGTAAGCAGCCCTTCAGGATTCAGTCCTTCCAGTTTGCGTTCATATCAGTCTGCGTGGCACCCTGAGAATTTGCTATTACCTACACTTGTATTAGGCGCCATTGTCGGAAGAACCAACTTTGATTATCTCAGGATCGCCACCCACGAGCCATAAGCCGGCCAGCCACGAATGTGGCTGTTTAGGGGAAAGACAGACCCAGCCTGGGCCTCTGCTGCTCCATTCTGCGTGAGCACCTGCTGGGGACGCTGACACTGGGGCCTCTAGTTCCTGGCACCACTGGATGCTGAGGGGCCCTATGACTTCCCAAGTGCAGTGAACTCAGAGTTCCACGTGAAGGATGCCAGGGAAAGGGGAAGCTCATGCAGCCAGATGGGCGAGGGCAGCAAGATCAGCTACTTCCCTGTCCCAGGATTCCTGCATGAGCTTTTCTGACTCCACAGTGGTGAACACAGGTGGGGACCCAGAGAATTCGGACCTATGGACCCCATGCTGTAAGCCCACACTTGTACATTTCCTCCCCCGCTTATCTTCTGCTCAGCATGTCACTGTGTGAGGAAGGAGCACCAGCCAGACCCCACTTTGCAAAGTCCTTAAATGATTTCTCCGTAGCCACAGAGACACTAAGCAAATTGGTACCCGAGTCAGGTGTCCTGGCCCCACCCATGGAGCCCTGCAGCCACTTTACATCCTTCCCTGAATCTCACCCCCTTGGGAAAGTTATTTATTTTATTTAACAAACACATCTCAGCTCATAAACCAGGTACTCTTCTAAGAAGGCTTGCCTCCACGATCGCATGCAGTCCTCATAATGCCTTCTTATTTTTTATCTATTTTTTTTATTTTTTTATTAGATCATAACTATACACATCACTGCATTTATAGGGTACAATGTGCTGATTTTATATACCATTTGGAATGTTTACATCAAACTAGTTAACATAGCATTCACCTCACTTATTTAATTGTTGTGTTTAGACATT
The DNA here is from genome assembly GCA_963574655.1 of Perodicticus potto. Lineage (NCBI taxonomy): Eukaryota > Metazoa > Chordata > Mammalia > Primates > Lorisidae > Perodicticus > Perodicticus potto. The sequence goes on from CAUYRH010064546.1 coordinate 47,507, forward strand.
TATACTCTATTATTAATATATCTGGCACGGACCCTTGCAATACGGGAGGTAACCCTCTATTCCCAGATGAGCCAGATGAGGCCTTAAGAGGTTTGTATGCATCTTAGACGAGTTCAGACAAAACTTACTAAAAATGCAGAATACAAATGTCTTCATACAATAACTAAGAAAACGACATGATGGCTATGTCAAACACTTTGATGAAAATGTTTCAGATTGTATATGAAACCAGCACATTGTACCCCTTGATTGCACTAATGTACTCAGCTATGATTCAACAACAAAAATAAAATAAAATAAAATAAAATTATTTTGGAAACAGAAAAAAAAAAGTAAGTTTGTATGATGTTCGAGGTGACAGAGTTGGGACAATAAGGGGACTGGGATTAAACCCGAGCATCCCGGCTGCAGAGATCTCTCCTGCTTCTGAATTGGAACCGAACAGGGAAGATCTGTGTAGCAGGAACCACGCAGGCCTGGTTTTCCTCCCACGATGTCTCAGGGTTCCTGGTGCCTCCCAGGCCCACAGCCCTCCCGTCTGTGTGATGCATCAATCCACCAGAACTCAGGCGAGGACATCTAGTCCACCGCCCATCCCACAGATAGCACTTGACCCTCAAGAAGCTATCTTCTTTTCTGTCTTTGGTTTTTAGATTTTTTTCCTTCTCTGAAGGAGGATTAATATTTTTTCCCTCTCTTTCTTTTTTCATAAGTACGAATACTTCAGTATTAAGTATTTAAGATCTTGGCTCAGCAGAGGCAAAGGGCTCTTAAGAGGAAAGTGAGTCATTCCTCATTAGGTGGTTTCCCTCAAACGCTCCGGGCTGCTGCCTCAATGGGTCCCTGGACACCACTCCAGGGTGACAGGTTTGCTTTGCTCGGGCTTCTAGGTACCCTTGCCTTTTATTTGCTTGTTTTTCAAGTGTGTGTGTGTGTGTGTGTGTGTGTAGCACGTACACACTCAGACTAAGGTTAAGTGTGTTTCCCCAGGAACCTGGAAGTTAGCTGAGAGTCCAGCAGTAAAAGGCCTGAATCAAAACCCTAAGTTAGCCAGAAAGACCCAGGCACTCCTGCCATGCACCTTACCTGCTTGCCAGCTCTCTGGGCCCCTTTGGCACTGCCCTTGACATTGTAATACCAGATGCCAACAAAGCCACAACCTGTAGGCACTCCAGGTGTCATGCAAATAGCACGAGCCGGACCCAGGTCGCACCGGCTCTGCCCCTTAGGACCACTCTCATTTTCTCAACCTGGCTGCCCTGGTTTGCCCAGCTGTAAAATGAGTTAAAATAAAACCAATTTGCAGAGCTGCAATTAGGATAAAATGAGATAACATATGTGAAGGGACTTCTCTACATTCAAGGGACCAAGGTCCTAGCTTACTACCATATAAATATTAAAATAGGGGTAAAATGGGCACTAAAAAAAGTGATAATCCACGCCAAATATATGGATGAATCTCTTCAAGGTCTAATAAAAGGGACAGGTTACAGGGAGTGCCAACCCTCCACTGCCACCATGGAGACCTGGAGCCACCTGGCACTTCCCTAAGCTGGAGCAGGACGTGCTGTGTGAGAGGAGCTCCAGGGCAGTGGGGGCTGCAGAGCCACAGGGACAGGCCTGGCCGGTGCACTGAGGCAGAGGCTGCACTGCCCCCTCCCCTTAATAATGGCCAGGATGCTCGGCTACCAAAGGACAAATCACTGTCTCAGTAAAGGAAGGCTCCCTCTCCAAATAAAGGCAATGATGCCGTACGGCACCCCTGCCCCAGCAGCCTCTGGATTTGTCTTCCCAGCACTCCTGACCTTGCAACTGAACAGGGAAAAGAGGGAAAAAATAAACCAAGAGTTTTCTGGCTCCATTTGCTGGCTTGGGAGGCCCACCATAAGGGGAATAAGGAGCATGGCGTCAGGGCAGCTAAAGGGATGACGCACTTACCAAGCACCAGAAGACCCCGCAAAGGCCACTGTGTCCCACAGACCAATCTGAAGGCACCAGAAAACAACGTGAATCTTACACAATCAAAGGAAAGACTTCTGTGTTAGTGGCACTCAGTGTAAATACATTTAAAGAGGAGTTTTTCCCATTTTGTTCGTGACTAATTTGTCCATCTTGGCATGATGAAATGAATTCCTGTTGAGGCTAATAATTCATTCGCTCATCCATCATTCCACAACTTTGCCTAAGGCTGAGGCTTACGACAGGACTGACTGTGCAGGTGGGAACAGTCAAACACTGGCAATTTGATGTGGCTCAGCACACTCAGAACCAACCAGGCACTGTGGGTGCTGTGCTAAGTACGATCCCCTCACCCCGCGCAGAGCTTATTTCCTACAAGGGGCAATGGAAAATCACCCAGTAAACAAATAAAGGTAAACTGTCACTTCAAAGTATGATGATAACCAGCCAGAAGGAGACAAGGTGATGTGACAGAAAGTGGCCACCAGGAAGGAAGGTAGGGGAGGGGGCCAGGGACACTCTCCAGGAGAAGATGAGATGGCGACATGTACGCTGAGACCTGAATGATGACTCATCATAAGCATGTGATATCCACAGAATCAAGACAGTACAGCGAATCCTAGCCTGCAGCCCCCAGTGTGGTCCGGCCAGGATCCTGGGTACACAGGACAGCAAAACAGGTGAGGGTTTACCCACCAACCTATCCTCTGAGCAAAGAAACCAACTCAGGAGCCCTCTGGGGCCTGATTGATGTTTTTTGCCTCCAAACACACCAGGTGTCACTGTACGGAGGGCATAACATGAACAGCTTCATTATTTCATTCAACCAATGATCCTATATTCAAATTTTAATCGGTGAATACAACACTGGTTATAGCAAGTACCTCCATACACTGCTGTTGCCGGTGTAAACTGTCAAGCTGGTTTTTTTTTTTCTTTGTGAAAGCAATATTACAACACAAAGAAAAATCCATAAAGATGCTCATATTCTTTGACCTATCAAGTCTACCTCCAGGGAATTTATCCTAAGGAAATAATATGGTTTAGTGGAATAAAAATGTTCACATCAGAACTCCACTGAGGTGTTAATTGTTACATAGACAAAGGAAAGAAAAAAACCCAAAACACCTGGAATTACCCGAATGCCTGCCAATATGAGGATTTTTAAAAATAGGATAACTCACTTGATGAAATAGTATACGACCATTAAGTGTGATAACAAAGATTACATAGGGCTTCAAAAAATAAATGGAATACCCTGCTTCTTGAGAGCAGCAGCAAAGAAAGCAATGTGCATATTTTAATGGAAAGCGTGTAAACAACGTCTCAAGGTGAACGAGAACAAGAAAATGGAGAAGAATTGAATCAAGGCTAGGGGGCGGGGGGATTATTCATTGCAAAAGCCATCCTAAAATACTGTCATTGTATTGAGTTTTCAATTAAGAATCCCTTAGAAATAGCAGTAGGAGAGAGCTGCAAGAGAGTGCCACTAAAACAAAAGGGCATTTGCTCATTCTAACTTTAAACACAAAATAAGGCCAAATTTAGGGATACCTTCTGTGTCATATATCCCCAGGCTCCCGTGTATGGCTCCTGTAGGTGAGACTCAACTTTTTTTAAAATTTCAGGTTAATATGGGGTCACAAACAAACAAATCGCAATATTTGAATGTGTTGGGTAGAGTCCCTCTTGTAGTTATTTCCTGCACCCAAAAGGTGTAGCATATACCCTTACATTGGGCCCATTCAGTGGGAGCACCTCAACCCCCACCCACTCTCCCTCCAACTTAAATTGAAATGAGTTTTTCTCCTATGTAGGAGTGAATCAGATCATCTACTGGCTTCATATTAGTATTGATATGATTAGCATAAGGGTTCGTGGCATGATGGATACAAATACATTGGATATTTGCTTTTCCATTCTTGTGATACTTTACTAATACAGCCTCTTTGGGAAGAAGTATGGAGAATCCTCAAAGAACTCAAAGACATCTCATTTGACCCTGTAATCTGACTACTAGGCATCTACCCAGAAGGAAAAATATCATTTTATAATAAGGCCATATGCACTAGATTGTTTATCGCAGCTCAATTTGCAATTGCCAAGACGTGGAAACAACCTAAATGCCCATCAACTCGGGAATAGATTAACAAACTGTGGTACATGCGCGCCATGGAACACTAGCCAGTCACGAAAAGGATAATGACTTCACATCTTTTGTATTAACCTGGGTGGAGTTGGAACATATTCTTCTAAGTATCACAAGACCCAACTTTGAATAATATGCAATGTTGCATAATTTTATAATAGTATCCTCTGCTTGGGGGTTTATGTTGGGAGAAGGAGGGAAGAGTAATTAGACATTCCTGCTCTTTTCGACTGAGTGGGTAGAGGTGCAGTAGGTGGGAGACAGGGCTGTGTGGAGGGAGCAGCAGAGACCCGGGAACTACAGCCATTGGGGAAGAGGCATAAGCTGCTGGCACTCACCTTTCACAATCAGCTCTGCATAGTTGGACACCCCAGACCCACCGTCGGAGCGGATCACGCAGCGGTACTTGCTGATGCTGCGCTGGGCAGTGTCTGCCACACTGACCGTGGCTGAGAAGCGCCTGTGGTTGACCACGCGGGTGACCATGAGGGCTGTGTCCCTGCCGTTCCATTGCTGCAGAAGAGAGGAAGGAAAGGAGAGAAAGAGTCACGGTGTCACCAGTTCCCAACACCGAGGTCCCCCCATCATCACCCCCTGGGGCCCAGGACTTTCCATTATAAGAGGGGTTTCCATGGTTGATTAAAGATCTGATTCAAGACTGAACTTTGCTGGTGTGCTGATTCAAGAGGGCAGATGCCTGCTGCAAAGAAGAGAAGGCAAACGCTCCTTCGAAACACCTTGGCTCGGGCTACATTTGGTGTTGGCATGTAGCCTCTTAGCCTTCTCCCCTCCCATTTTGCTTTATCCCTGAAGCAGAGCACACAAAATAAACCTGGATGGATGAATGAAAAGACAGCCCCATAGAGTGATAATAAAGAGCCCGGCTCCCAGCCCCATGCCTGGTGCCCTGTACCCCGCCCCATAGACTCTGAGCCCCTCCTGTACCACGCTGGCACCATGGGTGGGAGTGGATGGGAGCTTTTCAACGCCTTTCTTCATTGCCATGTGCTCTTTCCTCTGCCTTGAATGTCCTGTCTCCCTGCAAACACCCCTTCTCTCTTAAAAACGCATGTTCAGCTCACCCCGATGGCTAGCATGTTCCCACGACATCACACCTCCTCCTGGAAGCTCAGCATGCCTTTGCGTACGGAACAGAAGTTCCACACACTCATTCCTTCAAGTGTTTCCCACTTTAGTCCATGAGCTTCCCAGAAGCAGGACTTCCCTCTATTCATCCACAGAACCTTGCCTGGAAACTTCCCAACTTGGTAGACATTTTCAGAATCAAGGTAAATGCACGTGAGCTCTGTCTTTAGCATCTTGAGTTCTAAGGGTGGTATTGTAAGTTGGAATGAGACCCTTTCCAGCTTGAGTTACGGCAACTGGTAAGGCACTGGTGTGTGGATGCAGTTTCCCTGGGTATTCACTGAGCATCTAGCATGTGCCACCCCGGAGCTGGGTATTTCTGTGCAGAACTCCTGTTTAAATCTTCCCAGCCTTGTTTGGGGTGCATTATCGCTGCTCTTCTCAGAAGAAGAATTCGAATGCCAGTGAGGTTAAATAAATACGTAGACCAAAGGAGTCCCTTTTCCAAGGTTACAAATTTCAAGACCTCATCCATAATTCCTGCCTTAATCCAAGAACTTTTTCCCAAAAAATGAAATTGTGCATTTCAATGGTCTGCTCGGATTTGGGGAAACCTTGTGATTTGTGATTCCTCTGCCCTGAGACTTCCTCGTCATTTCCTGTGCCAAGTGAACACTTTTGCCTCATGTACAGCCACTTTCATCCTTGTCACCTCCCATCACCTCCTTCAGTGACTTTTCAGGATGGGGGCAGAGGAGCAGGTGAAATCACAGTGCTCAGTCAGATGGCAGCAAATGAGGGGAGGCGGCAAGCGTGAAGCCAAGAAACAGGGAGTCACCCAGGCCCCCACCAGTGGGGGGAGGCTGACAGAGTCTTGCCCCCCATGGGGCACGGAGACTCTCGGTGATATTCTATCTTTTCCTTGTTAACATTTTCCAGGCTTTCTGCCTCAAACATGTATTGCTTCTATACTTAAAACTAATGAAATCGGGCGGTGCCTGTGGCTCAGCGAGTAAGGCGCCGGCCCCATATACCAAAGGTGGCGGGTTCAAACCTGGCCTCGGCCGAACTGCAAAACAGAAAAATAGCCGGGCGTTGTGGCGGGCGCCTGTAGTCCCACCTACTCAGGAGGCTGAGGCAAGAGAATCACCTAAGCCCAGGAGTTGGAGGTTGCTGTGAGCAGTGTGATGCCACGGCACTCTACCGAGGGCGATAAAGTAAGACTCTGTCTCTACAAAAAAAAAAAAAAAAAAACTAATAAAATCAACAGAATTTTTAAAAAGCCACGGCAGGAGTGATAGCCGTAACCCCCTCCAATGCCAGAAAGGAACCGATATAACCAGACAAAAACCCTTACAAAGAAATGGAGGAGGAGAACAGGCATAAGGGCTGAAGCCATCCACCACCTGCCTCCCTCCTGGATGCACCTTTGCAGGACATGGTACAACGTGGACCCCACCTGAGAAACTACCAGACACCACACACAGTGCCCCTTCCCAAAACAGGGCAATCAGGCAGTAGAGGAAATTCTGGCAAACACCACGAACATGTCCTGGTTTGGAGAGGAGGCCACTGAATTTGGGAGGCCTCAGAAGAGAGGGGTCACCAAGAAAAGCCCATGTTCCCGCTACAGAGCAAGACACTTCAGGACGCTGCGGGGATATGAATGAGTGAGTGATGAGGTTTCAAGAGGAGATTTTCTAACCTGAGTTATTTATAGCATCAGAAGCACTTTTATCTTTTCTTCTTGTCTTTCTTTTTTAAGCTAACAGCAACTAAGTGCCATGATGTGCTAAGTGTTACATACGCCTTCTCATTTGTTCCTCATGAAAACTCATAAGGTAGGCACACTTCTTACCTCCGTCATTTAAATGAGGGAGCTGAAGCTCAGAGAAGTGAAATCACCTGCCCAAGGGTACACGGCTCGGAAGCCGCAAAGCCAGGATTTGAATTCAGGGCATTTGGCTTCAGTCCCTGCCCTCAAAATGCTGTGTGTTGTTCCAAAATAGACCAAGGACTCCTCTATCTCTCGCCCCCTCTGGCATTCGCATTCCCAATATGGGATAACTGAGCGACAGGTGTGATACCAGGAGCCACCTCTTTGCTTCCAATTTCTTAACTGAGGGGAAAAAAGGGGGCGGGGACAAGAAGCAGAGTTGGGAGTGTTGAGTGAGAGGTGGAGGGAAATAAGCAAAATGCGCGTGACTTAACCGAGCAGCCGTGACACACAGGGCATGGCCTCTGACATCTGATGTTTTGAACAGTCATAAATTTCAGGGGATTAAAAAGGAGAGACTGAGAGATGACAATACATGAGCCCTACCAGACATGAGCTAAGAGGAAAGTGGATAAGGAAAAGTACTAAAAGGAAAATAGACCTCAAGGGACCAAGGGAAGAGTTGTGAAAAACAAAGCCATTTGCAGAGTCCAACACGCCATTACAAGTAAAGAGCAGAAAATGAGCAACCCGAGGACAGGCTTGAAAAAACAACACAGACGGCAAAGAAGGGAAAGATAGAAGGAATTGGAGACAGAGAGATTGATCAAGAACACAGACAACAGAAAATGGTCATATAAGGAATTGGTGCTCCAACAGAAGAAAGCAGAATGGATGGAATACAGATCAGATTCCAAGACATACCAGGTCACTTTCCCGGACTAAATTAAACCTGAATCTTCAGATCGAATCTACTCGATAAAATTTACGAAAATCAAAATAATTGAGGTTCACAAAAGTATTGACTATTAAGGATAAAAAAAGAAATAAAAATCTAGGCAGAAGAACAACAACCAAAAAGATTTAAACCCAACTGGTGGAAAACTCTTCATCTGCAAATGTTTCCAAACTTAAGGTGACCTCCCTGGTCCACCAGTGGTCACGGGAGACTATAGCTACCCAGATGTCTATAAGAGGACAGGGATAGAGTTAGAGAAAGACAGAATAGGGGCTGCTAATTATACAACAGGGGCAAATGCCTCCCAGAATGTGAAGCTATTGGTGGCGATTCCATTTCTCTGAGCTTCAGTTTCCTCCTGTATACAATGGATGGTGTGCACTGTAGGAAATCACTGTGAGGAATCAATGAGAAGGTGCATAAAACACTCAGGGCATGAAAGCCTATTCTGTTGTTGGCGGCGCTCTCCAAATTAACCATGAAATTAGCCATAAAAAGTGAAACAGCCACCCCAAAGAAGCCCACATCCTAGTCCCCACAACTCGTGGGTATGTTACCTTACATGGCAAGAGAGACTTTGAAGACATGAAGAAGTAAAGGGTCCTGAGATTGGGAGACCATTTTATATTGCCCACCTAGGCCCAATGTAATCAAAAGGTCCTTGTATGTGAAAGGAAAAGGCAAGAGAGTCAGAGGCAGAGGAGGCAGGGATAGAAGGAGATATCAGAGTGATGTCACTGATGGCCTCAAGAAGGAGGAAGGGGCCAGGGTCCGAGGGATACAGGCAGCCACCCCCCTCCACACACACACACACACACACACACACACACAGGGACACAGGGAAAGACAAGGGGATGGATTCTCCCCTAGAGCCTCTAGGAAATAGATTCATTTTAACACAAGGACATTGCACTAGAACGTTTATTGCAGCTCAATTCATAATTGCCAAGAAGTAGAAGCAACTCAGGTGCCCATCAAACCATGAATGGATTACAAACTGTGGTATGTGTATACCATAGAATACTGTTCAGCCAAAAGAAAAGATGTAGCTTTGACATCTTTGTGTTTACCTGGATGGCGTTAAAACACATCCTTCTTAGTAAAGTATCACAAGAATGAAAAACACATACCCAGTGTACTCAACACTAGTATTAAACCAATATATAACCAACTACATGCCTACATGAAAGAAAAACACAAGTGTATTCTAATGAAGGGGAGGGAAAGGGGAGAGAAGGACAGAGGGTGATTGGAGGATTCTCACCTAATGTGCACAAGGTGAGCGTGTTCAGCATGACCCCTGGGTGAAGGGCTCAACTACAACTTGAACTTCACCTTAGAAATGAAAACAATGTAACCTAAACATTTGTACTCTCATATTAATCTGAAATTTAAAAAAGAAAAAAAAAAATAAAAGAGAGAATGCAGCCCACCCACACCTCGATTTTAGCTCATTGAAACCTAACTTCTGACTTCTAATCTCCACAACTGTAAGGAAATAAATTTGTTTTGTCTGGAGCCATTAACTTCGTGAAATTTGTTTCAGCGGCAATAAGAAACTAAAGCAAAGAGCAAAAGGCTGGCTGCATGCAAAACATTCGTTTTTCTTATTTAGTTTAAGTTTTATTTTGATGTTGCCTCCAGTATTACTTTTCTTCTTTATGATGTCATATTTTAGCATAACCAGAGAGGATTAAGAGCGTCCCCCTGAACAATTCGCATTTTTCTGTTTAGCTCCTGAACAAGCTTTATCCTATGGAAGGATAGGAAATTGCAGGTTGTCTTATAAAATCTCTGGAAAATAGGCCTTTGGATAATCACACTTGTCATATTGGGAACAGGCAACAGCAGGACAGGGCCCAGAGTCATGATAGGAGACAGCACTGTGACAGACCATCAGCTAGGAGAAACAGAGGTCAAGTTGAGAGAGAGGAGCCCCGCTGGGAAGAGTCCACAAGTGAAACTCATCCAGACACGACAGAGCAAGAAGGCAGCTGCTGAAGGTCAAGGCATGAGGGTAGGGACCCAGCAGCCCAGAAACAGGAATCAGTTGCCAGCAGACCAGGGAGCAGAGGTTCTAGGAGCGTGAGGATCGGGTGTCAGAGTGCTATGACAACAGGGAGAAAGAATTTATGCACAGTGACTAGGTGAGAAGCACAGGTCCCAGCCACTATCTCCTCCCCAGAGAGGAAGAGAAAATGCAAGGGCAGAAAACAAAGGGAAGTTCTGTTAAACAGAGGAGGGCTCAGAGGTACAGAGCAACAGAAACTGAACAGGCTTGAGTGGGCACAGGGAAAAGTGGATCCGACAGGCAGGGCCAGCAGGCTGAAGTGGACCAGAACGCAGAGCCAGGGCGGGAGTGCAAAGACTCCCAACCAAGACACCAGGTAGCGTGTAAATGCACAGGGCGCTAAGAATGGGAAGCAGCCCAGTGGCCACCCTCCTGGGGAAAGCTGCGGAGAAGCATGGCACAGATGAATGCCTGGAAGCCTGGCAAAGATTCTGTCACCACAGGTCCCTGTCCACCATGTGGTCTGTTGGAAACTTTCTTTCGGCTCCTGTCACATTTTTCAGACACAAGCATGCCCTTCCTTTGAAATTTAAGGACATGCTTCTTTTCTTTCTGTGGCACATGTTTCAAGCCTGTGTTCCTATCGTTCTAAAGTGGAATCTTTCAGCTCTCTGATTCTAGGAGCCACCTGAACAAATGTCCCAGTGGATACCGACAGGTGACATCTCAGGTCAGAGTCCCTGAGACAACATGATTTACTGAGTGTTCTCAGGAGCAAGGGAGTAAAGGATGGAGTGAGGAGACAGGCTAAGCAAGGATGAGGTCAAGGCTGGAGTTGAGCTTCAGCCCAGTCCCACAGGGAGCCCTGGAGCATGACGTGTAGCCTACAATTGATCCCACCTTAAGGGAAGGAGCCAGCATCTGCACCACCATGTCAGTCACTCATTGGTCATGGCCTGGCAGGCAGGGGAAGAAAGGAGCTTCCCACTTGACCCAGGGCAGTCCTGTGGGTAAGGGGAGCTGTGATGTTTTAGTAGCAACATGCACAGTGCTTTGGGGCTGAGGGCACTGGCTTGCAAAGGAGATCTATCAAGGATGCTGACAGCATCCATTCTACTCGTCACATTCCCATCTCTGCCTTCTACAGTAAATTATACATGCGCTCTCCTGAAATCCAAAGAGTCACTGCTGTGAAGTGTGCCCCTGACTCTGTTTTAAAAAATAGGGTGAATAACTGACCTCAGTAAAACACCAGCAATTTCAGAATGCCCCACACACCTGCCCTCAGGTTCTACTTCCTAAGAAATGTCACCATCTCTCCCATGAATTAAGAGTTCCATAACTAAGTGAATTTGATAAACATTCAATTTAATCTAAAAGGATTTGTCTGAGTGTTTTTCAAGTAAAAGTCACATTAACTGACATTTTTGAGGGTTTACTTTGTGCTAGGCACTGTGCTAACTGGCTTACATAAGAGTTCACTTAATCCTCTTTAAATCCCTATGAAGTTCTTCTCAAAGGATGGTCCCTGGACCAGCAGCAGCAGCATCATTTGAGAACTTGCTGGAAATCTAACTTTTAAATATATTATTCATTTATTTCACAAGTTGGAGGGTACAAATGTTTTTTGTTCTGCTACATGATTGAATGGTGTAACACTGAAGTCAGGGCCTCATGGTACCTGACAGGTAGATTTTTATCCTTCACCCCCCTTCCAACCTCCCCCCTTCTTAGTTTTCAATGTCTGTTACATCACAGATACACACATCTAGCCCACTTACAAGTGAGACTAGGTGGTGTTTGTTTTTTTCATTCCTGAGATACTTCACTTAGGGTAACTCCCATTCATCCAAGCTGCAGCTAAATACACATTTCATTCCTCTTCATGGCTGAGTAGTAGTCCATGGAATGCACATACCACATGTTTTTATCCACTTATCATTTGATGGACATTTAGGTTCATTCCATATCTTTGCAATTGTGAATTGTGCTGTGATAAAAATTCAGGTGCAGGTGTCTTTGATATAATGACTTCTTTCCCTTTGGCTAGATACTTAGTAGTGGGATCGCTGGAGCAAATGGTAGTTCTACTTCTACGGCTTCGAGGAATGGCCATGCTGGTTTCCCCAGAGGTTGTACTAATTTACATTCCTACCAACAGTTTATAAATGTTCCCTTTCACTGGATCTGCACTGAAAAACGTCTATTATTTTCTCACAGTTAAATAAAGGACATTCTGATGGGCGTAATGTGGTTTTTTATTGTGGTTTTAATTTGCATTTCCCTGATAAGTGATATTGAAAATTTCTTATATGTTTGCTGGTCATTTGCATATCTTCTTAAAAAAATTTTTTTCCTATTTATTGCCCACTTGTTGATTTTTTCTTCCTTGCTGGTTTGTTTTCTTTGTAGATTCTGGATATCAGCCATTTTTCACATTTATAGTTTGTGAATATTTTCTCCCATTCTGTATGTTATCTATTTACTCTATTATTTTCTTTGCTGTATCAAGACTTTTTAGTTAGTTAAGTACTGTTTATTTATTTTTGTTATTATATATATAATTACATATACATATATATAATTTGCTATAATATATTTGTTTGGGGGGGTCTCAGTTATAAATTCTTTGGTTGTTCAGAAGACTTTTCCTATGTTTTCTTCTGGAATTTTTATGGTTTTAGGTCTTTACATCGTTAATCCATCTTGAGTTGATGTTTGAATCCAGTGAGATATAAGGATCCAGTTTCATTCTTCTGCATGTGGCTATCCAGTTGCCCCAGCACCATTTACTGAACAGAGTCCTTTTCCCAATGTACATTTTTGTCTGCGTCATCTAAAATCAACTGCATAGCTATATGGCTTTATTTCTGGGTTTTCTATTCTGTTCCATAGATCTATGTATGACTCTACCTCTTTAGTACCAAGCTGTTTTGGCTTCTTTGTAATAAAATTTGAAGTCAGATACTGTGATGCCTCAAGATTTGTTCTTTTTGCTTAGGATAGCAATACCTCTTCTTTTTTGGACCCACCAGAAGTTTAGGATTATTTTTTCTATGAGAAGTGTCATTGGTATTTTTAAGGCAATCATGTTGAATCTGTAAATTACTTTGGGTAGTATGAACATTTTAACAACGTTGATTCTTCTAGTCCTTAAGCACGGTATGTTTCCCCTTTGTCTGTGCCATGTACCATCAATGTTTCATACATCTCATGGAGATCTTTCACCTCCTTGGTTAAGCATACTCCTAGGTATTTTATTGTCTTTGAAGTTATTGAAAATGATGTTGAGTTCTCTCATCTTTATTGTTATTAATGTATAGAAAAGCTACTCATTTTGGTTCATTGATTTTGTAACTTGAGACCTTATTGAATTTACCATATTGGTTTAGGCAGTCTTTTGATGTAATTGTTAAGGTTTTCTAGAGATAAGATCATATTTGCAGCAAACAAGGATAGTTTTACCTCCTCTCTCCTGATTTGGATGTCCTTTATTTCTTTCTCTTGCATGATTGCCCTGGCTAGAACTTCCAGTACTAGGTTGACTAGAAGAGGTAGCAATGGGCATCTTGGTCTTGTTCCAGTTCCTAGGGGGAAAGGTTTTCAAATTTTTCCCATTCTGTATGATATTGGCTGTGTGTTTGTCATATATGACTTTTATTATTTTGAGGTATGTTCCTCCTATGCCTAATTTTTTGAGGGTTTTTATCATGGAAGGTGCTGGATTTTATTGAATGCTTTTTCTGCATCTATTGAGATAATCATAAGGTTTTTGCTTTTAATTTTGTGTATGAAGTAAAGCATATTTGTTGAATTTGCCTATAGTGAACCATCCTTGCCTGCCTGGGATGAAATCCACTTGATCATAGTGAATTACCCTTTTAATGTGCTGTTGGACTCAGTTTGCTAGTATTTTGTTGCAGACTTTTGCATCTATGTTCACGAGAGATATTGGTCTATAGTTTTATTTTTTTGTTGTGCCCTTTCCTGGATTTGGGATCAGGGTGATAATGGCTTCACAGAATGAAGAGGGAGGATTCCATCCTTCTTAATGTTATAAAACAGTTTTATTAAGATAGGTACCAGTATTTCTCTATAGCTCTAGTATAATTAGAATATGGACAAGTGCGGTATGGAGCTTTTATTTACTGGGAGATTCCTTTTATTACTGTTACAATTTCACTACTCATTATTGGTCTGTTCAAGATTTCTATTTCTTACTGTTTCAGGCTTGGGAGGTTTTATACTTCCAAAATTTTTTCCATTTCCTCTAGATTTTCTAGTTTATGTGTGTAAAGATTTTCATCATAGTCACACATGATATTTTGTACTTCTGTGGCATCAGTTGTAATGTCTACTTTTTCATTTCTGATTGAATTTATTTGAGACTTTTCTTCTATTTCTGGTTAATTTCACTAGTGTTCCATCAAATTTGTTTATCTTTCAAAGAGCCAACTTTTTGTTTCTTTGTATTGCTTTTTGGTTTCCATTTCATTTATTTTATTTTAATTATTTTTTATTAAATCATAACTTGGCACATTGATGCATTTATGAGGTTCAGGGTACTTCTTCGATATACAATGTGAAACGTTTACACTGAACTAAGTAACACATCCATCACAATTATACTCATTCCTTAATAGTTTTGAAATGTACCATTGCATCGTGCACATTAAGCAAGATCCCCCAAATACCCTCTCTCCTCCCATATCCCCCATCCCCTCACCTCTTTTTCCTCTTCCCTTCTACTTTCTGGACTGTAGTTATGTTTTGTCATTCATATGAGTGTGTAGGTGGTTATATATTGATTTCATACTAGTATTGAGTACATTGGATACTTTTTTTTTCCATTCTTAAGATACTTTACTAAGAAGAATATGTTCCAGCTCCATCCAGGTAAACATAAAAAATGTAAAGTCTCCATCTTTTTTATGGCTGCATAGTATTCCATGGTGTACATATACCACAATTTGTTAATCCATTCATGGGTCGACGGGCACTTGGGCTGTTTCCATGTCTTGGCTATTATGAATTGGGCTGCAATAAACATTCTGGTGCAAATGTTTTTGTTGTAAAATAATTTTTGATTATCTGGGTAAATATCTAGTAAAGGAATTGCAGGATCAAATAGTAAGTCTACTTTTAGTTCCTTGGGTATTCTCCAAACTTCTCTCCAAAAAAGTCATATCAGCTTGCACTCCCACCAGCAGTGTAGAAGCGTTCTGTTCTCTCTGCATCCACGCCAACATCTGTAGTTTTGGGATTTTTTTGATTTGAGCTAATCTTACTGGAGTTAGATGATATCTCAAAGTGGTTTTGATTTGCATTTCTCTGATTATTAAGGATGATGAGCATTTTTTCATGTGTTTGTAGGCCATGCTCCTGTCTTCATCTGAGAATTTTCTGTTCAAGTCTCTTGTGCACATTGAAATGGGGTTATTTAGTCTTTTCTTATTGATTAGTTTGAGTTCTTGGTAGATTCTAGTTATCAGACATTTGTTGGAAGCATAACCTGCAAAAATCTTCTCCCATTCTGAAGGTTGTCTGTTTGCTTTACTTACT